>JAJPUD010008159.1:0-23291 GCA_023553655.1 Myrmecobius fasciatus | reverse complement strand
ACCAGGTATATGCAATCTCTAACTGGATGTCCTCTGGACATCTCAAGTCCAAATTGCTTGATATAGATCTCATTGTATTTTTCTTTGAACTCATCTCTATTCTATATAGATAGGGATACAAATCTGCAGATCACTTTATGGAATCATCAATCTCAGTAACCCACATTCATAACCATGAAAAAATTCTTAATTATTCTTTCCTTCCTTCAAATTCCATATTAAGTTTTGCCTATGCTTCATTTACATTGTTTGTTTTTTCCAGTATAGCCTCTACTCCAATTCAGGTCCTCATTTCCTCTTCTAATAACCTTCTAATTGATCTGATCACTTCTATCATGCAATGTGATCAATCATAATACTAAAACAGAGATTTAATTTGATTACCTACATTCTACAATCTTCCTTGATTCTATTCTCTTTTTTTATTATTATTCATACTTTTTATTTGCAAAACATATGTATGGGTAATTACTAAACATTAACCCTTACAAAGCTTTCTATTACAAATTTTCCCCCCTACTCCCCACCCCTCCGCTAGATAGCAGGATATCCACTACATGATAATTATGTTAGAATACTTAATTCAAATATATGTATAGTCATTGCCACACATCATTTTTTTTTGTTCAGGAGAAATCGTATCTATAAGAGAGAATAATCCGATAAAGGAAATACAATGCAAGCAAACATCAATAGAGAACATGAAAATGTTATGTTGTGGTCCACATTTCACATCCCTCACTCTGAGTGTATATGGCCTTCTTCACTGCACAATTGTAATTGGTTTGAAGCATTTTACTGTTGAAGAGAGCCATGTCCATCACAATTGATTGTCACATAGGATTGTTGTTGCCGTGTACAACACGATCTCCTGGTTCTGCTCATCTCACTCAGCATCAGTTCATGCAAGTCTCTCCAGGCCTCTCTGAAATCGTCCTGCTGGTCGTTTCTTACAGAGCAATAATATTCCATAACATTCATATACCATAATTTATTCAGCCACTCTCCAATTGATGGGCATCTACTCAGTTTCCAGTTTCTAGCCACCACAAAAAGAGCTGCCACAAACATTCTTGCACATGTGGGGCCCTTTCCTTCTTTCATGATTTCTTTGGGATATAGGCCCAATAGAAACACTGCTGGGTCAAAGGGTATGCATAGTTTGATAACTTTTTGAGCATAGCGCCAAATTGCTCTCCAGAATGGGTGGATCCGTTCACAGCTCCACCAACAATGCATCAGTGTCCCAGTCTTCCGACATCCCCTCCAACATTCATCGTTATCTTTTCCTGTCATTTTAGCCAATCTGACAGGTGTGTAGTGGTACCTCAGAGTTGTCTTAATTTGCATTTCTCTGATCAATAGTAATTAGAAGCACCTTTTCATATGATTATAAATAGTTTTAATTTTCTCATCTGAAAATTGTCTGTTCATATCCTTTGTCCATTTATCAATTGGAGAATGGCTTGAATTTTTATAAATGTGAGACAATTCTCTATATATCTTAGAGATGAGAACTTTATCAGAACCCCTAAATGTAAAGATGATTTCCCAATTTGGTGCTTCCCTCCTAATCTTGTCTGCATTAGTTTTGTTTTGTTACTACAGAAACTTTTTAACTTAATATAATCAAAATTATCTATCTGGTGTTCAATTAAGAGTTGCAGATCTTCCCTGGACATAAATTTCTTCCATCTCCACAGGTCTGAGAAGTAAACTATCCCATGTTCCTCTAATTTGGTTATCACATCACTCTTTATATCTAGATCATGAACCCATTTAGATCTTATCTTGGTGTGCGGTGTTAGGTGTGGGTCCAGCCTTAATTTCTTCCACACTAGTTTCCAATTATCCCAGCAGTTTTTGCTGAATAGTGAGTACTTATTCCAAAAGCTGGGGTCTTTGGGTTTATCAAACACTAAATTGCTAACGTTATTACCTAGCTTGTCCTGATATCCTATTCTATGCCACTGATCGACTGCTCTATTTCTCAGCCAGTACCAAATGGTTTTGATGACTTCTGATTTCTAATATAGTTTTATATCTGGTACAGCAAGGCCACCTTCATCTGTCTTTTTTTCATTAATTCCTTTGAAATCCTTGACCTTTTGTTCTTCCAAATGAACTTTGCTACTATTTTTTCTAGATCTGTAAAATAATTTCTTGGGAGTTTGATTGGTATGGCACTAAATAAGTAAATTAGTTTGGGTAGTATTGTCATTTTTATTATATTTGTTCGGCCTACCCATGAGCACTTAATGTTTTTCCAATTGACTAGGTCTGATTTTATTTGTGTGGAAAGTGTTTTGTAGTTTAGTTCATATAGTTTCTGAGATTTTCTTGGCACATAGATTCCCAAATATTTAATGTATCATCCGTTATTCTGAATGGAATTTCTTTTTCTATCTCTTGCTGCTGAACTTTGTTGGTAATATATAAAAATGCTGATGATTTATGTGGATTTATTTTGAATCCTGCAACTTTACTAAAGTTGTGAATTTAGTAGTTTTTTCTAGTAGTTTTTTAGTTGAGTCTCTAGGGTTCTCTAAGTATACCATCATGTCATCTGCAAAGAGTGATAATTTGGTTTCTTCATTACCTACTCTAATTCCTTTTATCTCTTTTTCTTCTCTTATTGCCAAAGCTAACATTTCTAATACAATATTAAATAGTAATGGTGACAGTGGGCAGCCTTCTTTCAGTCCTGATCTTATTGGGAATGGTTCTAGTTTGTCTCCATTACATATGATACTTACTGATGGTTTTAAGTAGATGCTCCTAATCATTGTAAGGAAAAGCCCATTTATTCCTATACTGTCTAGTGTTTTTAATAGGAATGGGTGTTGGATTTTATCGAATAGTTTTTCTCCATCTATGGAGATAATCATATGGTTTTTGTTAGTTTGGTTATTAATATAGTTGATTATGCTGATAGTTTTCCTGATATTGAACCAGCCCTGCATTCCTGGTATAAATCCTACTTGGTCAAGATGTATTATCCTGGAGATAACTTTCTGTAATCTCGTTGCTAAAATCTTATTTAAAATTTTTGCATCAATATTCATTAGGGAAATGGGTCTTTGGTTTTCTTTCTCTGTTTTCACCCTACCTGGTTTAGCTATCAGTACCATATCTGTATCATAGAAGGAATTTGGTAGTATACGTTCTGTCCCTATTTTTTCAAATAGTTTGTATAGTATTGGAATTGTTCTTTAAATGTTTGGTAGAATTCACATGTAAAACCATCTGGCCCTAGAGATTTTTTCTTAGGGAGTTGATTAATAGCTTGTTCTATTTCTTTTTCTAAAATGGGGCTATTTAAATAATCTATTTCCTCTTCTGTTAACCTGGGCAATCTATATTTTTGTAGATATTCCTCCATTTCATTTAGATTATCGAATTTATTGGCATAAAGTTGGGCAAAGTAACTCCTAATTATTACTCTGATTTCTTCTTCATTGGAGGAAAGTTCTCCCTTATCATTTTTGAGACTAACAATTTGATTTTCCTCTTTCCTTTTTCTGATCGAATTAACTAAAAGGCTTATCTATTTTGTTTTTTTTTCATAAAACCAACCCTTAGTTTCATTTATTAATTCAATAGTTTTCTTATTTTCAATTTTATTAATCTCAACTTTTATTTTCATAATTTCCAATTTGGTATTTAATTGAGGGTTTTTAATTTGCTCTTTTTCTAGTTTTTTTTTAATTGTAACCCTAATTGATTGATCTTCTCTTTCTCTATCTTATGCAAATAAACATCTAGAGATATAAAGTTACCCCTTATAACCGCTTTGGTCGTATCCCACAAATTTTGGTATGTTGTCTCATTATTGTCATTCTCCTGGATGAAGTTATCGATTGTGTCTATAATTTGCTCTTTCACCCATTCATTCTTCAGGACTAGATTATTTAATTTCCAATTAACTTTTGGTCTATTTTCTCCTGGCCTTATATTACATGTGAGTTTTATTGCATCATGATCTGAAAAGGATACATTTACTATTTCTGCTTTTCTATATTTGATTTTGAGGTTTTTATGCCCTAACACACGATCAATTTTCGTATAAGTTCCATGAACCCCTGAGAAAAAAGTATACTCCCTTCTATCACCATTCAATTTCCTCCAGAGATCTGTCATACCTAACTTATCTAACATTTTGTTTATCTCCCTAACTTCTTTCGTATTTATTTTGTGGTTTGATTTATCTAATTCTGAGAGAGCAAGGTTGAGATCTCCCACTAGTACAGTATTACTGTCTATCTCTCCTTGCATCTCTGTTAGTTTCTCCTCTAGGAATTTGGATGCTATACCACTTGGTGCATATATGTTTAGTATTGATACCACTTCATTGTCTATGGTACCCTTTAGTAAAATATAGTTTCCTTCCTTATCTCTTTTAATTAGATCTATTTTTGCTTTTACTTGATCTGAGATAAGGATTGCTACCCCTGCTTTTTTTTTGTTCACTTGAAGCATAAAAGATTCTGCTCCAGCCTTTTACCTTCATTCTGTATGTATCTCTATGTTTTAAATGTGTTTCTTGTAAACAACATATTGTAGGATTCTGTCTTTTAATCCAGTCTGCTATCCGTTTCCGTTTTATGGGCGAGTTCATCCCATTCACATTCACAGTTAAAATGACTATATCTATATTTCCTCCCATCTTATTTACCCAAAGTTATATTTTTCTCTTCCCTTTCCCCTTACTCCCTTCCCCCCTCCCCAGTATTTTATTTTTGATGACCACCTCCCTCTAACAGTCCTCCCCCCTTTAGAACCCTCCCTCTTTTACACACCTTTCCCCTAATCCTTCTATTAATTTATCCCTTTCTTTTCCTCCTTTCCCTCCTACTTCCCTATACAGAGGGCCAAGTTTTGCCCTGAAATCAAATGTGTCTGATGTGCTCCTTTAGAGCCCGATCCAATGAGAGTAAGATTTACACAATACTCATCACCCTCCCTTCTTTCCCTCAATTATATTAGATTTTCTATGTCTCCTCATGAGACTTTGCCTTATTTTACCTCCTTTTTTTACTTTATTTTACCTCCTTTCCCTCCTCCCTTTTTTTACAGTATGATATACCTTCCACCTCTAATTTCTTTTCGATTATTATCAAAGTAAAATCAAATTATACCCCCATTCTTTAAGGATACCCCTAGTAGAGATATAGTTCTCGAGAGTTCTTTCCTTTTTACCTTTTTACGCTTCTCTAGAGTTCTGTGTTTGGAGGTCAGATTTTTTCTTCAGATCTGGTCTTTTCATTAGAAATAGGTGAAATTCTTCTGTATCATTAAATGACCATCTTCTTCCTTAGTAGATGATGCTCATTCTAGCTGGATAGCTTATTCTTGGCTGTAATCCAAGTTCTTTTGCCTTTTGGAATATCTGATTCCAGGCCTTTCTATCCTTCAATGTGGAAGCTGACAGATCCTGTGTAATTCTAATGACAGTTCCTTGGTATTTGAATTGTTTTTTTCTAGCAGCTTGTAATATCTTTTCCTTGGTGCGATAGTCCTGAAATTTGGTCACGATATTCCTTGGGGTTTTAATTTTGGGGTCTCTTTCAGGAGGTGATCGGTGGATTCTTTCCATACCAACTTTGCCTTCTGATTCTAAAACATCAGGGCAATTCTCTTTCATGATTTCCTGGAAGATAGCATCAAGGTTCTTTTTTTCATCGTGACTTTCAGGGAGTCCAATAATTCTTAGATTGTCTCTCCTGGATCTGTTTTCCAAGTCAGTTGTTTTTCGTAGGAGATATTTCATATTTTCTTCTATTTTTTCATTTTTTTGCTTTTGTTTGACTGATTCTTGAAGTCTTATTGAGTCATTCATTTCAATTTGTTCAATTTTAATTTTTAAGGTATTATTTCCTTCAGTTATCTTTTTTAGCTCCTTTTGTAGCTGGCCAATTGAATTTTTTGGTTCATTGCATTCTTTTTCCATTTTGCCAATTTTATTTTTCAGTGAATTGTTGTCTTTTTCCAATTTACTAATTTTATTTTTCAGTGAATTGTTATCTTTTTCCAATTCACTATTTTGATTTTCTAGTGAGTTGGTTACTTTTTCCAATTCACCAATTTTGTTTTTCAGTGAATTGTTGTCTTTTACCAATTCACTATTTTTATTTTCCAGCGAGTTGGCGACTTTTTCCAATTCACCAGACTTATTTTCCAGTTTTTCACATCTCTGTTGCAGAGTGATGTTTCCTTCTTGCACTGCTCTCATTTTATTTCCCCGATCTTCTTCTAGCTCTCTTTTGAGATTCTTTATGCAATCTTCCAGGTAAGCCTTCTGAAAGGGAGAACAGCTTAAGTCCACCTTTGTGGCTTTATCTGGGATTGTTTTCAGAATCTCAGGATCTGGGGACTGCTCTAGTTTCTCTCCGTAAAAGCTGTCTATGGTGAGAGCTCTCTTCTTCTTGCTCATGATGTTTAGCTGAGGTATCAGTCACCAGCAGGGAATTCTGCAGCCTCAGTAGCAGCAGCGGCAGCAGTGGCAGCAGCAGCAGACGGGATTTCAATTTGCCCTGGGGCAGTTTGCTGAGTTGACTTCTGGTCTGGGGCTGATCTGGCTAGATCCTCACTAGGACCCCACTTTCAGCTGTTCTCAATCCACCCTTTATCAAAGGTCGACCTGCCAAAGCACCTGCCCGCAAGCAGAGCAAAGTGGCCCAAGGGTCTCCCAGGGACTTCCTGGCAGCCTAAAATCTTCTAGTCTGTCCCAGCCCTGGACTTGCACCCCGGCTGCGGGCTGCGCACCGGCGTCTGAGCGCCGGGAGCTGCTCAATCCCCTGCCCGTCTAAAACTGACCTCAGAAGTTCTTTCAAAGTAGATATTTGATAGAAGTGCGTTGTAGTCCAAGTGTTTGGTGAAGCCCTCACTCCAGAACCAGTTCAGAGGCTTAGTTTGTCTGTGTCTGAGGGAAGGTCTCAGGAGCTTACAGAGAACACTGTCTGCAGTTCGCCATCTTGGCTCCGCCCCAAAAACAATTATTTTAAAAATTAAAGATGGTAGAGGAAAAATTAGGGAAAGATAAGAGCTAGCAAGAAAATTACAAAAAGAGAATTAATACCTTGGCAAAAGAGGCACAAAATTATTGAAGAAAATAATTTCTTTAAGAATCAGAATTGGTCAAATAGTAAAAGAGGGACAATCTCACTGAAGAAAACAGTTCCTAAGAAAATTCATTTGCTCAAATGAAAACTAATGATTCCATAAGACCTTAAAAAACAATAAAACAAAATCAAAATACTATTAAAAAAAGAAGAAGAAATGTCAAATATATCACAGGAAAAACCAACTTACTTGGAAAATAGATGAAAAGAAGATAATTTAAAAATAATTGACCTACCTGGAACCTATGCATAAAGAAAAAAGAACATTTAACATAATATTTCCAGATATTGCACAACAAGGCCATTTTTTCTTTTTCCTTTTTTTGAGGTAATTGAGGTTAAATGACTTGCCCAAAGTCACACAATTAGAAAGTGTTGATTATTTGAGGTCAGATTTGAATTCAGGTCCTGATTTTAGGCCTGCGCTTTATCCACCGCACTGTCTAGCTGCCCCATTTCAAGAAATTATAAAGGAAAACTGTCCAGCTATCTTGGAACCAGAAGGCAAAGTACACATTGACAAAAAGAAAAATAAGTTTTAAAATGAAAATCCCAGGAATATTATACCCAAAATTGAGTTCCTAGGTCAAGGAGAAAATACAAGTATCAAGAAAGAAAAAAATTTAAAACAGCGGAGGGTAAATCAGGATCACACAAGTCTTAGCAGCTCCCAGTATAAAAGATTAGAGGGTTAAGAATATGATACTCTGGAAGGCAAAAAAGTTAGGATTTCATCAAAGAATAACTTAGCTAGCAAAGTTAAGTATAATTCTATGGGGGAAAATGAATACTTAATGAGCTAAAGAAATTATTCAACAAATATTTGTTAATTAAAAGCATGCAAGTCTTTTTTGGATCTTTACTCTTATTCAATGTGTTACTATTCTTTTTGTCTTTATGTTACTTGAATATTTTTTTAGATTCTTTGCAGAACCTATATGCCTTCTCATGCTCTGCAGTAGATGTTATTTCATTATTTCAGTTATTATTTCTTATTGTTATTTCAATTATTTCAGTAGTGATTCTCTTTGAAAAGGGTTACTATGCCTACCACAATATGAGATGACTGAGAGTCAGTCACATGATATGGTCTTTCTTTTTGCTTTTGCCTGAATGACAAAACCAACTCTTGTTTTTGTCTCCCATCTGGATCCTGTGAGCTATCTCTGTTTAGTTGCTACTTCACTTTATCTTTTGATTTCCTTTATTTAACAAAAGTGAAGATTACTCAGATTTAATTTTTTGAGTGCTATAGCTTCTCCATGGTGACTGAACAAGGATCTCACATCTAGAGGACATTTGTAGGAAGTATAAAAATTCTGCATTTCTCAGCACCCTTTATTCTTTTTAACCTATCATTTCAGAAACGAAATACAATCATATGGAAGTAAAAGCCATTCTGTATTTTCCTTGGTTTTGTGGGTTGCCTTAGCTTGAGTATTCATCATGTTCAAAAATATTTATAACACTTCTTTTTGTGATGGCAAAGACTTAGAAACTGAGAGGATGCTCATCAATTGAGCACAGGCTGAACAAGTTGTGGTATATGATTGTGACAAAATACTATTGTTATAAGAAGTAATGAAAAGAATGGAAAGATTTACATGAACTGATATAAGGTGAAGTGAATAAAACCAGGAGAACATTGTACAGGACAGCAAAATTGTGTGATTCACAATTGTGAATAGCAGCTCTTTTCAGCAATACAAAAATTTTAGACCATTCCAAAGGACTTATGAAAACTGCTGTCCTACCTTCAAAGAAAGGAACTAATGGAGTTTAAATGTAGATAAAAGCATACTTTTAATTTTTTTTTCTTTATTTTTATTGTTTTTTTCTTTTGTTTCTTCTTTCACAACATGACTACTGTGGAAAGGTTTTACATGCCTGCACATGTAAAACTGATATCAAATTCCTTGTATTATCAATGAGGTGGGGAAAGGAAGAAGGAAGGAAATGAATTTGGAACTCAATTTTTTTAAATGGTAAAAATCATTTTTACATCTAATTTGAAATTTTTAAAAAAGAATTATGATTAAAGTTAAGACCAACCATGACTCCAGAGAATTGATGATGAAGCATGTTACCCACCTACTTACAGAAAAGTCTCAAGATACAAAATGAGACATAAGGTTTTAGACATGTCAAATGCATAAATTCATTTTG
This sequence comes from Myrmecobius fasciatus, assembly GCA_023553655.1. NCBI lineage: Eukaryota > Metazoa > Chordata > Mammalia > Dasyuromorphia > Myrmecobiidae > Myrmecobius > Myrmecobius fasciatus. The sequence goes on along the minus strand of JAJPUD010008159.1, from coordinate 14,004 downwards.
TTTGGCTTTGCAGATTTGTTAATAGGTTTCTTGTTTTTCCTTTCTTTTGGATGGAACTAATGGAAGGGAGAGAAAATAAGTCCTTGTAATAAAAAAAAGAATTTTTGACCTTAGTAAAAATAAATATGTAAAATTAAGATAGTGTAATGAATAATCTCCATATTTCTTTCCAGTTCTGGTGTGATATAATTATTTAATTCACATGCCTATCTATTATTATTTTCTTATCTAGGGGTTTCCAAAGCCATTTTAGAAGCTGCTGGACCAGCTGTAGAATTAGAATGTGCTGCATTAGGTATGGTGTTAATGCTTCTGTTTTAGCCATAATCCAGTACAAATGAGAAGGAGATGTGAAATGGGATGGAAATAAGTCAGAAACTCTTTAAAAGCTAGAGTTCTGTAGAAGAGAGACCTTGAAAGTGAGAATAATTTTCTTCAAAACTTGAGTTATTCCTGTGCAAGATTATAGAAGGCAACAACCACATGTGGTATGATTTGAAGCAACCACAAAGCTCTCTCTGTCTCCCATCTTTCCTACCAATTGATTAACAGTATCCAAAACTTTCACCATTAGAAGCTCTTTTTGGGGATTAAGACATTAAATTTGGATAGGCATCAGAAGCTACAATATTCTGAGATACTACAACAGTGTAAATATTTAAAGTCAAAATAAAGAAAAGAAAAAACTAGTTAATTCCAATTGTTCATTTTGGTACTATGATATCAAAATTTATGACACAGCCTTCTATTCTGTTAACAAATTGACAAATATAACTGCTTTGGGGCTAATGCATTTTTAAGGGGATGTGTTTGGCTATTTGTTGGGAAATATAGTGTAAAAAGTACAAACTAATTTTTAGAGTAAATATGAAATCATACTACAAATGATTCTAGGATATATATATTTAGTAATAACATTGTTTAGAACTCTATCACAACCCTCCCCAGTTAGCCTCCCATGCTTTAGATTTTGTCACTTCAATTTTAAGAAGACTTATGACATGGTCGCTGTCATCAGATATTTCAAATCTTGTTACATGGAAAAGAGATGAAATATTTCATATATTTCCAGAGAAAAAGTTGGACCAGTAGGGGTTGTGATCTCCTTTAAGGCAAGAGCTGTTTTCCATTTCATTGTTTCTAGTTTATTGACTATGACTAAAACTATTAGATGATAAATTTAGAGATAGAGTAAATGTTAGTAAACATCTAGTCCAACTTTTTCATTTTAACAGATAAAAAATGAGAACCAGAAAGGTCACTTAAACTTTTAGCCTAAAGTTGCACAGATACTGGCATAATCAATAATTGAGGTCAAGTTCTCTTACTCCAAAGTTATTGTTCTTTCCACTGTGCCACAGTATAGTTGCTAGAGATTTGGAGGAGATCATAAAATTATAGACTTAGAGCTGGAAGGGACCTCAGAGTCCATTTAGTCCATCCCCTCTCATTTCCGGAGGACCAACCTGAGACCCTGAAAGGTTAAGTGATTTGCCCCAAATTCCAAAAGTCAGAAGTACCATAAGTAGGATTTGAACTTTGATCCCCTAACTCCAGAGACAGTACCCACATTGCAGCTGCTCAAAAAAAGGAATGGGTTACTCTATAAATCAGTTGGTTTTCCATCACTGGAAATGTTTAACTAGAGGTTGGATAATTGTATCAGTGGTGTTTTAGAAGATGTTTTTGCATGGAATAGGATTTTACCCTATGACCCCTAAGGTACCTTTCATCTTTGAGATTCAATAAGAATCAAAGGAACTATGCAATTCAGGACTATTGTTTTCATGCCCTCTTTTATCTAAATAAAGTATTCTACATTCTCAGTTATCCAAAAGTTTCAGTTCAGATAATGTTTTATGTCTTTGTGTCTTCTTCTGCTCTCTAGCTGCGAATTGTCAAAGAAATTTTATAGTAACACAAGGTGGAAATCTAAAGTGCAAAAAGATAATTCATGTTATTGGGGGAAATGATGTGAAACAAACTGTCTCTGAAGTCCTACAGGAATGTGAAAAGATGAAATATGCGTCCGTTTCCCTTCCAGCCATTGGAACAGGTTTGTAGCCTTCTATCAGAATTATTTTTTTAAATGCTTAGCATCCCCTAAACTATATATTCACTAGTAAAGATAATATTTAAAGTTGAATCTACCTGATAGTGATGGCAATGGTAGTAATCTGTTTTAGGTCTTGCCAGTGTGTTTGTTTGTTTGTCTGTTTGTTTGTTTGTGGGTTTTTTTAAATTCTGAGTTCTGTGATACTTGCGGGCATTATTGGGTTTTGCTTCTAAAACTATGGATAAGCAAAAAGAAAAAAGAAAGATAAAAAGATAATTTGGTAAAGAGTGAGATGAAAGAACAGAAGATGAAGTATATGGAAAAGAGACAGAAAAAGTGAAAAGAACATATGGATCATTCCATTTCTCAGTCTCTTTCACTGTCTCTTTGCTTCCTTTCTTTTCTGTCTTTTCACCAAAATTTAATTTCTTGGCTTTCTTCTCTTCCTTCTTTCTCTTTCACATATTTGACCTTTAGGAGAATTCATATATTCATGCTTATGTTTTCACCTTTTACCTCCAAGCAGATGACTTCTCAATTAGCAAGTCTAACCCTTTGAACACCTGCAAGTCCTAGTTTAAACTCTCCTTTATCTATCAGACAATTCCATTTGGTGCCACCTAAAACTTTTCTGGTCAAACACTGAACTTATCATCAAATCATCAAAATTTTACACCTAGAAGAGATTATGTAATTGTAGGCTAGTCAGCTGGTTTTTCAGTTGAAGATAAGTAGATAAATAAAGAATACAAGAAACTTGTCTGAGATCAATTAATAATAATAGTAATAATAATAACAGACTTGTATTTTAAGGTTTGCAAAACACTACCCAAATATTGTCTCATAACAACCCTGGGAGGCAAGTTCTACTATAGATCACATTTCACAGATGAGGAAATTTAAAAATAAAATGATTTGCCCAGGATTACACATCTAAGTCAGTTAATGTCTCAGGTGGAACTTTAACTCAAGTCTTTTTGAGGTTAGCACTTGGTACACTGGTCCATACATTTAGTTAGTTTCATTCTGAGCAACAAGTAATTACCAATTGTACTGAATCACTTTCCAGAAATCTTCTGATTATCCTCCCTATAAATCGACAGAATTTTGCTTTTTTCTGCCAATAATACTATTTTCCTTCTTTCTTCATGAATTACAACCATAACTGCTAAACCTGAATCTTTCTTTCACTGCATTCTATCCCCCAGGCATTGTGTTCTGCTGGTTATTTCTTCACAATCTCCTCAAATTCAATTCTTCAGTTATCATCATGGCCATCACCTCAGTCTCTCATCAGCTCATGCATGGATTACTCCATTAGCCTAAGATAATCTTTTGGGGAAAAAAGTTGCTAACAAAAATAGTAATGATTTTACATTCAATCTTTTTGATTGAAACTTTTGTCTACACAATGAACACTTTCTAATGTACACACAATCCCCCTAATAGAGTTCATTCCTAGAAAACGTTTATCAATTGTAACCAAAAAAAGTAAGAGTATGACAGCATAGTATTCACATTTGCTTTATAATAGAGCAGAGTTTTATGCCCCCCTTGTTGACTTTATGTACTTTTTAATCAGCTTGATGTATATTGTTCTTTAGGCTCAGCTAGTTTTACTCTGTTTCATTTCATAAAAGTCTTCCTTTTTGGTAATAATCAATAAATCGCTTATGGTAATACCAGGTATTTTGGAGTTAATTTGTATGAGAGATTGTTCTTTTTTCTCTACTTTCTTCACCTTTGCATGATTTTTTACAATTTCTATAGGATAGACTTGATGAAACAGTTAAACTTTACACTATCTTCTACTTTCAAATTCCTTCCTCCTTTGTCCTGGTGACACTCATGCCTTAACATGAATTTCTCCATCCTAAATACTCCCATCATCTGCCTCCTCCTTTTATCCTTATTTTCTTTTGAACTGAGAAGAAGGCTATCACACAATTGTGCTGATCAGGTCTGCTACAGATTTATGGTATCCATTCTCAAGGAGACTTCAACGTAGGAAGGTAGTCTTTTATTATTCTTTAACAAATTCTTTCCAGGCATCACAGCAGCTATTCAGAACTTCTCTTTGCTCTTTGGCTTCTCATTTTACCTTTCTCCCTGACACTGAACAGAGCATCTCTCTTCATACTTTATAGAGAGAATCTACACCCGTTGCAAAGGGCTTTCTCTTTTACTCTGCTTTTCATCTGAAAACATTTTGACTTCATTTCCCACTTTTTCCTCCTTTGCTCTAGTCACTGATTAAAAAAGTGACTTTCATTCCCCAAATAATAAATGGTCAAAGAACTTTAATGAGATGTTGCACAAGTCTCTCCCCACTCAAGTACATCCTCACCTCAGTTGTTAGAGTGGTATTTCTAAACCATAGGTCTGACCATGTTACCTCTCCATCTCACCCATCTTTACTCATTAAACTCCACTGGCTACTTAACACCCTCTGGAGTAAGTAGAAAGTCTTCTGTTTGGCATCTAAAGCCCTTTATAGCCTGTACCCCCTTATCTTTCCAGTTTTCTTGTCTCTCACACCCCACCATGAACTCTGTAGCCCAATGACATTGGTTCTCTGTTTGTTGATTGAACAAGAACTGCCATCTCCAGACTCCAGGGATTTTCACTGACTCTCCCATGCTGCCTTTCCTCATTGCTATTGCTTGACTTCCACTCACCTGCTTCAAGTGACAGCTAAAATTATATCTTCTAAAAAAAGCCTTTCCTAATCCCTTATCCTGTTATTATTTTCAATTCTGTACAATAGTGTATTTGTCTCTCTATTAGATTGTGTGTTCTTTGAGATCAAGGACTGTTTTTGTCTCTTCATTTCTTTCTCTTTTTCATTTTTTGGGGTAGGCAATTGGGCTTAAGTGACTTGCCCAGGGTCACACTTATTGCACCACCTATATACCCCTTGGCCTCTTTTCATAAACCCAGTTCTGAGCACATGGCACATAGTAGTTACTTAATAAGGGCTTACTGACTCACTGGCTGCCTCCTCTCTATCAGTGCCTAATGTGCTTTTTGACTTTTGAGTTTTCTTTTGTTCCCATGTAACCCTGTTCCCTTATACTGAGCTTATAATCCATTATCTATATGAAATGTTATATAGCTCTGCCTCTCCCATTCTATAGATTTTGTAAAACTCAGATGTAGGGCTCTACATTTATCTTATTGATCCCACCTCTACAGCATTTCCAATATTTGTTCTCTTCTCTCTCCCCATAGCCATCATCCAAAATCAGGTACTCATCACTTCTAACCTGAATTATTATAGTAGTTTTCAAACTAATCTTCCCATATCCAGACTTCCCTCTTCTTCATCTAGATGATCTTCTTATAGATGATCAATTGATATTTCTAAATATCATGATCTATGATAATATTGATACAACCATTGTGCTTCCTTGTTCAAAAAACCTTACTGGTTCTACCTATTAACTCTAGAATAAAATACAAATCCTTCTTTTTGACATTTAAAGTCCTTTACCTTCTAGCTTCTTTATCTTTCTAGGTATCTTTCTAGAATGATTTAAACATCATACATTTCATCTTAATGTAACCTAATGTAATCTACTTGTTGTTTTTCACATACAACAATATTTCTTCCACACTCTTTTGCAGTCTGTTATCATATCTGAAATTCTCTTCTCCCTTCCACCTTTGCCTTTTAGTATCCCTAACTTACATTAAATCTCAATTCAAACCAATAGCAGTGATCAGTTTGGAGGAAGGAGCATTTATCCATTAAGTATCAAATCCGCCATTTTAAATAGTCATTTGGGGCAAGGGAAGAGAAGGAAAAATGGGAGGTATTATTTTTTGTTGCTTTGTTCTTGTAATTGTTTTTCTTTCAGGACAAGCCAAAAAAGACCCTGCTAGTGTTGCTGAATCTATAATTGATGCCATTGAAAATTTTACACGTAAAGGGTCTGGCCAATCACTGGAAAAAATAAAAGTGGTCATTTTCCTGCCAGAGCTACTGAAAGTGTTTCATGATACTATGACAAAAAGAGTGACATTTAAGTCATCAAGATCAAACCCTGTGATCTCAATGATAAAATGTAAGTTCTTCATTAAAAAATACTTGTGCCTATGATTTGCCTTGAAAATATTTATGAATAATTTCTCATGTTACTATAATTTATTTTAAAGCATTTTTCGGTTTTGCAAGCCAACCTCCTCCAAAACAAGATTATTTGGTTTTGGAAAAAATTAAAAAATCGACAACTTTCCAGGTGTGTGGCAAAAGCAAGAAGAATATTGAAAGTACTATCTCTTGGATACAAGATTTGATTTTAAAGGAACTCCTAAGTAATACTTTCTCTGATGAGTGCATTCAAAAGTTTGGTGAAAAAGAATACAATGAACTGAATGAACTGCAAAAAAGGTTAGATATAATCATTGATGTGAAACATGGAGGCTCAGAAATTGAGGTCATAGGAACTGCCCAAGATCTGGTCATGGCTTCCCGGACAATTGAAGACATGATCAAGAGAACACATTTACGAATAGATGAAGAGTTGAAGGCTGAAGAGCTCAGTAGTAACACTATATGGCAGTATAATGACAATGGTGTTTTCAAGCCTTTTGACAAAATAACTAACTTGCATTTAGAAAATGCAAGAAAAGGAAAGAAAAATAACATTGTTGTTAACATTGAGAATGAAAACTACACAGTAAACTTTGCCACTAACCTTGCTACAAATGGAAAGGGTCAAGACTTGATTCTTCATTGCCTCAAAAAATATGAAGGTAGGTTCAACTTTACTTTATAACCTTTAACATTCTCTTCCTCTTTCTCTGTCTTTCTCTTTTTCTTCTCTCTCTCTGTCCTCTGTCTGTCTGTCTGTCTCTCTCTCTGTCTTCCTAAATTCTCCCTCTCTAGCTTACTATCATTCAGCCAATAAACATTTATCAAGCATCTACTATGTATCCAGGTACTGTGCTAAGCTTCTGGGGATACAAAAAAAAAGGCAAAAGACAGTTCCTACTCTTAAAGAGCTGAAAATTGAATGGGGTAACAACTTGAAAATAACTATGTACAAACAAGTTAAATTGTTAAGTAGATAAATTGGAGATAATCAGCAGAGGGAAGGTACTAGAATTAAAGGGAATTAATAGAATCTTCCTAAGGAAAGTGAGATTTTAGCTGGGACTTAGAGGAAGCCAGGGAAGTTGATAGGAAGAGATGAGAAGGAAGAGAAATACAGGTATGAGGGGCACCCAGTAAAAACATTCTGAATCTGTAGTTTTTGTCTCTCTGTCTTTCTGTTTCTCTTTTCCAACTTGCCCTCTTTCTTTCAGAGCAGATTGAGCATTTATTCTGGGTCTACTGTTGTTTTGGGCACTTAAGCAGAAATATCTAACATGTGATGGCCACAGTGCTACTAAGTGCCCAATACCAAATTAAAATGTAATTGGGAAATATTTAACAAAACCAATAAAAATATACAAAGAGATAATTTTAAAAAGTGGTTTCCTAAATCAATATGTGGCCTTCAGGAATCCTTATATATAATTTAATGACTCCAATTTCTATTGGAGTTTCACAATACTGATTTATACTTTTAAAAAAACTCTCCCTCTAACCTGTAATCTATTTTCAGTTCTTAACTTAAAACTTTGAAACTTAATAAAATAACAAATAACAAAATACAAATACCCCCTAAGAATAACAATACTGTTATTTTCCCCCATATATTCATAACTTATTAAACTGTTTATTGTATAACCTCCCTCGGAAAAAAACCAAACAAACAGACATAAATTAGCTTTCTGGTTTATGAACCCCAGTCTCTGCTCAATTCTCCATAATCTGAATCAGTTTTGTTGATAACTGCAGAGACTGATTTATCTTGGAGGAACCTATAAAGATCAAGTTTTTGGATCAGGCAACCAAAATACAAAGGAGAACACAGTAGAAGCATTCCTGAAATCATCAAATTGTTTCCTAGAAGTCAAGTTTTGTTAGGGAGGCAGAAAGAGAAAAAGCATGAGCTTACTGCAGGCCAGCCAGATAAAGAGAGAATTGGGAGGGTGGTAGAAAGTAGTGTAAAAAGAGCACCAGATCTGGAGTCAGATAAGCTAAGTTCAAATGTTGCTACTATTTATTACCTATGTGAACAAAGGTCAGTCCCTTATCTTTCCTCAGGCTGTTTTCTCAACTCTAAAATGATGTTTTGAACTAAATTGCTTCCAAAGTCTCTTGTTAAATCTTTGGTCCTGGCCATGATATATTTCATTATTTGGTTTAAGGTTGATCCTTTAATGAGATCAATTCTGCAAAAGTTGATGAAAAGTGAAATGCAGTTGTAAAAGTAACTTGAGTGCCAGATCTAGAAAAAAGGTGATTGAGAAAAGCATTAGAAAGAAAATTTGACAAAACAGGTCAGAAAAGGGAAATCCTCCAAGAGTGAAAATAACAAGAATCTTCCCCCTAGAGTGACTCATCAACAAATTAAGAACAGATTCAGAACTCGACTCATTTCTAGAATAAGAGATCTTACTCTGGGATCTATGAGCTTAGTTTTTTTTTCTTTTTCATTTTGTCCTTTATTCTTTTTTTTTCTTTTCTTTTTTTTTCTTATTAAAGCTTTTTGTTTGTATAGCGTATGTATGGATAGTTCCTCAGCACTGATCTTTACAAAGCTTTCCGTTACAAATTTTACTCCCAGTCCCCTCCCCTCCCCTAGATGGCAGGAAGTCCACTACATGTTATTAATATTAAAATACTTGACAAGTTGTGCATGAAAAATCCTACCTACAAGAAAAAAGAAAATCAGAGAAAGGCAACACAATGCAAGCAAACATCAATAGAGAGCATGAAAATGTTATGTTGTGGTCCACATTTCACATCCCTCTCTCTTGGTGTATATGGCTTTCTTCACTGAACAATTGGAAGTGATTTGAAACATTTCATTGTTGAAGAGAGCCATGTTCATCAGAATTGATCATCATATAGTATTGTTGTTGCTGTGTATAATGATCTCCTGGTTCTGCTCATTTCACTCAGCTCATGCAAGTCTCTCCAGGCCTCTCTGAGATCATCCTGCTGGTCGTTTCTCACAGAACAATAATATTCCATAACATTCATATACCATAATTTGTTCAGCCATTCTCCAATTGATGGGCATCCATTCAGTTTCCAGAATCTAGCCACTACAAAAAGGGCTGCCACAAACATTCTTGCACACGAGGGTCCCTTTCCCTCCTCTAAGATCTCTTTGGGATATAAGCCCAATAGAAACACTGCTGGGTCAAAGGGTATGCACAGTTTGATAGCTTTTTGAGCATAGCTCCAAATTGCTCTCCAAAATGGTTGTATCCATTCATAGTTCCACCAACAATGTATCAGTGTCCCAGTTTTCCCACATCCCCTCCAGCATTCATCGTTATCTTTTCCTGTCATCTTAGCCAATCTGACAGGTGGGTAGTGGTACCTCAGAGTTGTCTTAATTTGCATTTCTCTGATCAATAGTGATTTGGAGCAACTTTTCATATAACTAGAGATGGTTTTAATTTCATCATCTGAAAATTGTCTGTTCATATCCCTTGACCATTTATGTATTGAAGAGTGGCTTGAATTCTTATAAATATGAGATAATTCTCTATATATTTTAGAAATGAGGCCTTTATATGAGCTTAGTTTTAAAAGTATTTTTGATTACTACATTTCGGTACAAATGCTTTCTCTTGTAATTTTATATATTTTATCATAGGCATTTAGATATACTATTCTGAAAATGGGTCTATAGCTTCTTTTGGATTGCCAAAGGAATCTTTTATCAATCGTTAAATTTTTATTAAATACCTACACTGCCAGACACTGGACTAAGCCTTGGGTATACAAAAGAGGAAAAAGACAATTCCTGTCTTCAAGGAGCTTAAAATTATTGGACTACAAGAGAGGTAACTTGACTATTAAGGACTGAGCCACCCAGGAAGATACAATTGAGAAAATTTGCTCCAAGGGACCAGTCAAAACAAAAAGAGATGAGTAACATAAGAGAAAACAGCTTCCAAGGGTCAGAATATAGTGTCTTTAGGTGAGAGGTGAAGAAGGTCTGTAAACTTCAGGCCTGGATAGAAAAGAGAATTTTTTTTTTTTGCTAAAGGTTTAAAAAACAGGAAGCACTATTCCATATTATGGCCTGTGAGTCAGGTTGATTCACTTCTTACAATGCTAGGCAACTCTTGAAGACTGTGAGCTGCAGAATAGTATTGCATTAGTGGGAACAGAGTTCTCCCCTGGTAGTACCTTGTACCAGTGAAATCACATCAAGACCCCAACTCTATACATGTTTATGTTTTACATTTTACCAAGCAACAGAGGTCAACAGGGAGTAGATGTCTTGTCCAGGGTTTCACAGGGAGTCATGGACAGAGCTAAGAATAGAAGCAATGTCTTTTACTCCTTTGATTCATCCCTCCAGTGCCCACTACAACACTAAAACCAGTGTAAATGTTGCTCAACTAGTGCTTGTTGAAATAGAAAGATGAGGCGGTTAAGATCCTCAGACTCCAACACTCAGTATTGAAAACAAAATAATTAGATATTGTTAGGTTGACAGAATTTAAGACTGGGCCAGTATCAGGATCAAGCTAAGAAACTAGAAATTCAGATATTAGGGAATAGAAGTGGAATAGGCCAGATATTCTCTCACTGGTACTGAAAAACAGGAATAAATTCTAAGAATTCGGGCAGCTTATATAATTGTTATTGTAAATGTACCTATGCCTTCACTATTCCCTATCCAGCACCTTGGACAGAGGTGGGAGGCAGACTTCTTAATGGTCTCCATTTAAAACAACTGGGCTATTCGGTATCATCTGGATAGTCAACAAGCAATATTAAGCACTTACTATGTGCCAGGCCTTATGCTAAGGGCTAGCTAGAGATATAAAAAAGCAAGAAAACGTCCCACCCCATTCTAATAGGGAAGGCAATGTGTAAAATAATGAGAACATACAAGATAAATACAGAGTAAGGTCATCGCTGGAGCAACAGAAAGCACTAGTAGCCGAGGAGACTCCAAAAAAGGTGGGTTTGAAGCTGAATCTGGAAGGAATTCAGAGCAATTAGGCAGCAAAGCTAATGAGGGAAACATCCCATTTGGAAAGATAATCATTACAAAGGTTCAGAAATGGAATGCAGTGTAGAAAGAATGGAGAATAGTCCAGTATAGCTGGAGAATGAATGGAGGGGAGTCAAGTGGGAAAAGAGTCAAAGGTAGGACCAATTATAAAAACCTCTAAATGTCAAATGGGCTGAGACTTAAAAGACTTAAATGATACCCAAGAACTGGTAAAGGAAATAATAGGGCAAGATGTTTGAGTGAAGTGTGGTGAGAAGGAACAGGCAGGGAGAGGAGGAAGCTATCATCAAATGCCTTCACTTATTTTAAATTAAATATGAGGCAAAATCATCAGCTAAGAAGAGAGGGAGAGGAGTACTATGAAAAGTTTAGAAGAGAAGATTTGAAATAATTACTTTGGTGAGTAGAATATCCAATTATGGAGAAGAAAAATTTCTTAATGTAATGAGGGTCCATTTGAGATTAGATAACAGATTTTTAGTCAATGCAGTGTCTCCTCCCAGGGAGGATATGCCCTCAAAAGATCAATACCTATGAGACACATCTAGGATAGTTGCTAGGGCTGTGAGAGTTGAAAAAAAATTATCCATGATCAGACATAGACTATGTTATCAAAGAAAGAACTTACTGATTTTAAAGATAGTCCCCTGTACCCACTATACAAAACTGTTTCTTCATCCCCCCTCCCTTCCACTATAAATCAGTACAATTGCTTTCTAGTTAGTAATTCTATGTCTTCTTAGTCTTCTTTGTCTCAAACCATTTCTATAAATCATCTTTGTCTAAACTAAGAAGAAAGAGTTTCTCAACCTGCCATGCTAAGTACAGGAACCTAGGATGAGGTAGAAAGCACTTCCTACTAATCCAGCCTTCCTATCAGCCTTACTTATTACATTACTGCCCATTCTATTCTAATTAACTCTCATGAATCCAAGAATAGATGTGAAAGAGGGAAAGGAAAAAGTATTTATTAAAGAACTACTATATGTCAAGCACTGTATAAGCTCTACAAATATCTCATTTGATCTTCACAACAACCCTACAAAGTAAATGTTATACTCATCTTATAGTTGAGAAATTTAAGGCAGAGACATAAGTGACTTGCCTAGAAAATCCCAGTTCATAAATGTCTGAGGCTAGTGTTCTAGCCACCATACTACCCAAGCTACTTATAAGCTGTTTTAGGAAGAAAGAACTCTCGATTAATTGTATGAATTAGTGTTTTAAAATAAAGTAGCAATTCACTCAATTTGATTTAAAATGTTTGAAAGAAACGATTGAATGACAAGAGCTAGAATAGTATTATTGATAGAACTTGTAGAAAGGAAGAAATAAATATATATCCTGCTTTTGACACTTATTAGCTGTGTGACTGAGCAAACCACTGAAATGCTCAAAGACAACTTTCTTAGACTTAATTATAGATGGGAAACAATCTGTATTGATAGTGAAGGTAAAATAATAGACTTAATGGTGTATTTGTTGATTAATTTGTTCATCAATTGCAAATTATATTGATGTTAGGGTGAGCAGAACAAGTCAATTCATAGTCAAAGGGGGGCAGTGGGTATAGGGTTTTTTCATAATTATACAATATCTTTCCTGTAAGGAGTGTTTAATTTATGTTTATTAAATTGAATTGAATTCTCAAAATCTGGCATTAAGAGAATGCAAAAGAATTCAGATGCTATTTTACTTTTTAGAGAGCCCTAGGAATTTAAATTGCATAAGCCTATCCTTCCATGTGGGAAGAAATTATTAATCACCAAGTGTTTGTCTTTTAGTTGAGATCCCTAATTACTGGGATGACATGAAAGACCAGAACCTTCTGTTGGTGGATTTACATCAAACACATCAAGAATACAAGCAAGTAAAAGACAAGTTTTGTCATACCTGTCCCAGCTATACAATAAAGAAGGTAAACCTAATCTTGATCCTTGCCATGACCTCTAATTCTCCATTCCTTGGTATTATATCTAGCACTCATCCCTGATCGTCTCTCTTATAGACAGATAGATATACATATAGATAATCTGAGGTCATTTCCTGTGTGCTTGTTAACCTCAACACTACCTTCTGGATGTTTCCAACTATATGTCCCATAGACTTCTTATATTCAATGTGTCCAAAACAGAATTCATTAGCTTTCTTTCCAAACTCCCCCTTTCTTCCTATTCTTCCTATTATTGATGATAGCACTATCATCCTTCTACATTTACATTATCTTTGACTCATGACTCAACCAAAGAGAAATGATCTTATGCTTGATTTTACTATCACTTAGAAGTGTTTCACTTTCATGTACATGAACTCTGAAACCCTGCCGGGGGTGGAGCCATGGTTCCGGAGATCAGACAGGAGTCTCTGTAACCTCCTCTAACCTTCCCTCAAACCAACAACATATGAAGCCTCTAGACTGATTTTGAAGCAAAAAAAAATCCACAATATCTGGAGGACAACACGATTCTAGAAGAAGATACTCTGGAAGAACCTCAAAACAGGTCTGTTTTAATTGGGCAGGGAGGGTGGTCTGCTGAACCCAGACTGCAGCACAGGGAGACCGGGGCAGGGAGCTGGAGCAGGGAGCTGGAACAGGAGTCGGAACAGGAGTGGGAGCGTTGTGCTTTTCACACACCTGGGAGTCTTCTGGGGGCCTCTTGGGCCAATCTGTCCTGATTGTGAGCAGGTGGTTTGGGGGATCTGCCTTTTGTGGGGGGTAGATTGTGAACCACTGAACCCCTGATGAGCATCGGACCTAGCTGCCCGATCAATCAATCAGCAGGACTGATCAGCACCAGAAATAATTCAATCAGCAGAACTGCCCAGTGCCTGAAATAATTCAATCAG
>JAJPUD010008158.1:74862-94324 GCA_023553655.1 Myrmecobius fasciatus | reverse complement strand
ACTATTATAGTTTTGCTGTCTATTTCTTCTTGCATCTATCTGAACTTTTCTTCTAGGAATTTCCATGCTATATCACTTGGTGCATATATGTTTAGTATTGATATTGCTTCATTGTCTATAGTACCCTTTAGTAAGATATAATTTCCTTCTTTGTCTCTTTTAATTAGGTCTATCTTTGTTTTTACTTGATCTGAGATCAGGATTGCTACCCCTGCTTTTTTTTAATTCACCTGAAGCATAATAGATTCTGCTCCAGCCTTTTACCTTCACCCTGTATGTGTCTCTATGCTTTAGGTGTGTTTCTTGTATACAACATATTGTTGGATTCTGCTATCTGCTTCTGCTTTATGGGAGAGTTCATTCCATTCACATTCACAGTTAAAATAACTAATTCTGTATTTCCTGCCATCTTATTTACCCTAGCTTATACTTTCCCCTTTCCTATCCCCTTTCCCTCTTCCCTAGTATTTTGCTTTTGATAACCACTTCCCTCAAACAATCCTTCCCCTTTAGAGCCCCACCCCCTTTTTTACACTTTTCCCTTAATTCTTCTTTGTCCCTTCTATTAGTCTATCCCCTTTCTTTTCCCCATTTCCCTCCTGTTTCCTTATAAAATAGGGCAAGTTTCTTTTTGATACCCAATATGTCTATTATTCCCTCAGAGCCAAATCTGATGAGATGGAGATTAACACAATTCTCATTCCCCTCCCTTTTTTCCTCTCAATCATTATAGGTTTTCTTTGCCTCTACATGTGATGTAATTTCACTTATTTTACCTCCTTTTCCTCTTCTTCCTGTGTTATCCCTTTTCTACCTCTAATTTCTTTTTCAGATTATCATATCATAATAATCATAAAATCACAATAATCATATTATAATAATCATAATGTAATAATAAAATCATAAAATCAACTCTTATTCTATAAGTATCCATAAAATATAGTTCTCAAGAGTTTTTTTTTCTTGTTACCTTTTTATGTTTCTCTTGTGGTTTGTGTTTGTAGATCAAATTTTTTGTTCAGGTCTGGTCTTTTCATTAGAAATACGTGAAATTCTCCTATATCATTGAATGACCATCTTCTTCCCTGGAAGATAATGCTCATTCTAGCTGGGTAACTTATTCTTGGCTGTAATCCAAGTTTCTTTGCTCTTCAGAATATCTGATTGTAGACCCTTTGATCCTTTAAAGTAGAAGCTGCTAGGTCCTGTGTGATCCTAATTGTGGCTCCTAGATATTTAAATTGTTTCTTTCTGGCTGCTTGCAATATTTTTTCCTTGGTATGATAGTTCTGGAATTTAGCCACGATATTCCTGGGGGATTTAATTTGGGGGTTTCTTTCAGGAGGTGATCGGTGGATTGTTTCAATAAGTATTTTGCCTTCTGATTCTACAATGAGGGCAGTTTTCTTTTATGATTTCCTGGAAGATAGTGTCTAGGTTCTTTTTTTCATCATGGCTTTCAGGAAGCCCTTTAATCCTTAGATTGTCTCTCCTAGATCTATTTTCCAGGTCAATTGTTTTTCCTAGGAGATATTTCATGTTTTTTTCTATCTTTTCATTTTTTTGTTTTTGTTTGACTGATTCTTGAAGTCTTGATGAGTCATTCATTTCCATTTGTTCGATCCTAATTTTTAATGTCTTATTTTCTTCAGTTACTGTTTTTAGTTCCTTTAGCAATTGACCAATTACATTTTTTTGTTCATTGCAGTCTTTTTCCATTTTTTCCATCTTATTTTGCAGTGATCTCATTTCATTTCCCCATGTTTCTTCCAACTCTCTTTCAAGATTCTTTATGTTATCTTCAAAGAAAGCCTTATGGCATGGAGTCTAGTTTATGTCTCTCTTTGGGGCTTTTTTTGGAGTTGTTTTACCTTTAGGGGCCTCAAAATTTGAGGTCTGTTCTTCCTTCTCTGCATAAAAGCTGTCTATGGTGAGAGCTCTTTTTGGTTTTTTATTCATTTTTTTAAAGGTGTGAGGTCTGTTCAAGGCAAAGAAGGGACAGCTACTTTAATTTGCCCTGGGGTAGTTCTGCTGATTGAGTTATTTCAGGTGCTGGGCAGTTCTGTTGATTGAGTTATTTCAGGTGCTGGGCAGTTCTGCTGATTGAATTATTTCAGGTGCTGATCAGTTCTGCTGATTGATAGATACCCTAGGGTGCTGTGAAATGGCAGCTAGGTCCAATGCTCATCAGGGGTTCAGTGGTTCACAATCTACCCCCCACAAAAGGCAGATCCTCCAAACCACGTGCTTACAATCAGGACAGATTGGCCCAAGAGGCCCACAGAAGACTCCCAGGTGTGTGAAAAGCACAAAGCTCCCGCTCCTGTTCCCGACTCCTGTTGCGACTCCTGTTCCAGCTCCCTGCCCCAGTCTCCCTGTGCTGCAGTCTGGGTTCAGCAGACCACCTCCCTGCCCAATTAAAACAGACCTGTTTTGAAGTTCTTCCAGAGTATCTTCTTCTAGAAATGTGTTGTCCTCCAGATACTGTGGATTTTTTTTTTTACTTCAAAATCAGTCTAGAGGCTTCATATGTTGTTGGTTTGAGGGAAGGTTGTTTAGCAGAATTTTTAGAAACACAATTAAACAAAAATAAGACAGGAGTAGAATAGGAAACACCCAGGATCTAATGTCCTGGATAAAAACATGTACCTTTCAACTTGTCCATTAGATGTTATTTCTAATGGTCTTGAAGAAGGAAAATGCAGCTATGGCAGACACTGACTTGTTCTAATACTGCTATAGGATGACTACCACTTCTTCATCTCTCCTTTTCCTCCTGAGAGTCCCCAAACCTTCACAATAGCCCATATGTGAAAACCTCTGTCCTTTCATCTAAAGGATCTGTTAGTTTCTTCCCTTCCCAAAGTAGGAAGTACAAATCCCATGGGGTTTGTGGCCATCCATTCCCCTGTCAGTGATTGTTACACTGAGACTAGGGCTCCTCCAGTAGCAATGTTCTGTTATGTTATGGACTAATGTCATGTAAAAATTGTACTAAATCAGAGACTGAGGTGGTATAAAGAAGAGAGTATGCTCACCAAGTGTCTGAGGAAATGTTTCTACTTTGATGCTGGCTATATGTTTGAAATATATATCCCTTTGTAAAAAAAAAAAGTAATTGATGTTGACAATTACAGAAATATTTTAGAAGAATTGCACATGTTTAACCTATATCAAATTGCTTACTGTCTTGGGGAGGGGATGGAGAGGGAGGGAAGGAGAAAAATTTGGAACATAGGTTTTGCTTAGATAAATGTTGAAAATTATCTTTGCATATATTTAAAAAAATAAAATACTATTTAAAAAAAAAAGAAAGAAAAAGAAAGTAATTGATGCTAATGGATTAAAAGGAAAATGAGGAGCTAGTCACTGATGGCTAAAAGTACCAAGGAGTACATTGAAATGGGAGCTTAAACCAATACCCAACCACTCAGAGTTACCCTTGATGAGAAGATATAGGCTGCTTAATTCTGGAAAAATCAGTAAACATGAATTATAATTACTCTCTTCTTCACAGGCTCAAATAAGATAATGTAACCAACTGTAAAGTGGTCTATAAATGTCAACTATGATTATAGTTATATGCTACTTTATACTTTGCAAAGCATCTTGCATACATTATCTGACTTGATCTTCCCCACAACCTCAGCTGGAAGGAGTATCAGGTGTTATTATTAAAATTTTACAGAGGAGGGACAAGTAGATTTGACAAGATGAAGTGATTTGTCAAAAATCACCCATCAAACTTTCAATTAACCCTATAGCTGAACTCTCCTAAAGGTGTTTGTCTCCCTTAATTAGAGAGTGGGCTCCTTGAGAGCCTGGACTGTCTCACTTTTTTTTTAGTATCCTAATTGTTTTTGTTTTGTTCTGTTTTGCTGAGGTAGTTGGGGTTAAATGACTTGCCCAGGGTCATTCAGCTAGGAATTGTTAAGTGTCTGAGGCTAGATTTGAACTCAGGCCTTCCTGACTTCAGGGCTGGTGCCCTATTCACTAAGCCACCTAGCTACCCCTAGTATCCTATTGTTAAGTAGTGTTTGGTACCTAATAAGTATTTAATAAGTGTTTGGGTGTTGTTGTTGTTCAAAAAGGGGAAGGGAAAGGAAGGGAATACTTCTCTCTTCCCAAATCTCACCCTAAGCCACTTTCACTAAATCATGTCAGTTGGGATTTAGGTCAGTACCAGCTTATCTTTTTTAAAATATTAAACAATGAGTATATCACTAAGATTGAAGAGGTTACGCTCAAAAAGTAGATGCTTTTTGGGCAAGCATGTCAGGAGTCGATCATCTGTCCCTAATCCTGCTACTGTCCTTCCTTTTCCCATTCTGGGAAGGGGAAGAGGAAGCTATAGTCTGATTTTTTCACTAAGAATCAGGACTTTGAGCTAAGATTTTAGCAGGTAACGGGAAGAAGCATCATCTCTCATCTATTGCACTATTGTCTCATCCATTATTTCCATCAGTCCTCAGATGGTGAATTTGGGTAGGGTTTCTCCGTAACTCCCAGTCACCCTTGTCAACTACAACAACTCTAGATCAACTTGAAGCAAGGGGCAGGAAAACAGGGTAACTCATTGTCCCAGACCACTTATCACTTCCACATTGCTGGGACAGATGGACTCTATTTCTCTTTCTCCAAATTCCAAAACTTCAAATTCAAATGCTGCTTTCTAAGACCTCTGGATAAAGTCTGTTTAGTTATTCTGTTTACTTCCAATGTCCTTAGTACCTGTAGCAATGATCAGGTCTACAGAGAACAATTAGACCAATCATTTGGTTCAATTGTGAAGTTTCCAGTTCTCTCCAATTTTATGTCACAGATAGCCTCAATATTATGCCCAGTTCTCTATTCTTTTATTCCAGTCTAGGAGGAAATTAATTATACCCTTTTTTGACAAGACCAAACACCCTCCAGTCCCTTCTTGGAGCTTTCACTTTCAATTCCCTATCTCTTTCTAATACTTAATGTCACTTTATTCACTGACTCCTTCTGGCTGCCCACAATCCTGCCCTGAGCTCCACTAATCCTTAAAACTCCTTCATTTGATTCTGCCTTCCCCTTTAAGCTATTGTCCTATATAACCTTTTCCTTTCTTTGCCAAACTCACATCCCCCTCACTTCTTTTCCATCTCTTGCGATTTGACTTCTGACTTCAGACTTCAATACTCAAATGAAATTGCTCTCTCCTAGGTAACCAAAGACTTCTTAATTGCCATTATAATGGCTTTTCTCTTTAATCTCCTGAATCTTTTCTATATTATTTGATTCTGATGATTTCTCCTCTAACCTGCAACCAGATACTCTCTCCTCCCTGGATTTTTGTAATGTCTTTCTAAATTCCCCTACTGTCTATGTACTCTTTCTTAGTTTTCTTTATTGAATCATCTCCAAGTCCCAGAGGCTTCATAGGAATGTACACCAAGAATCTGTCTTGACCCCCTTCTCTTCTCACTCTACACTTAAGGATCTCATTGTTTCTCATGGATTTCATTTTATACAGATAGTATCCAAAAGTATATAACCATTTGTAGTATCTCTTCTGAACTCTAGGCCCATTTCACTAACTGCCTGCTCCATCTGGATTCCAATTGGCATCTGTAACTCTATGTGTCCAAAATGGAACTCATTATCTTTCTTTGTAAACCTCTTCCTCTCTCTAACTTCTAACTTTTGACTATTTCTATTCAAAGTATTATGGGAATTTAAAATTTTTTCTTTTTCTTCAATCTTATTATGCGATTCCTCCTGAAATATCTGGCTAATTAAAACCTGTTTTCTCATTGTTATTAACCTCATCTGGCTAAAACCTGACTTATGGAATGATGGCATCAAGGGAAGACTTTTGAAATTTCTGAGATAAGAAATCAAAAGAGAGGAAAAAGAGAATAAAGAATCTTTAAAGCCTCCAAAAACATTGATGGAAGAATTTCTCTGAATCCAACCTTCACTTATTATTTTGGCATGTAAATCTCTTCCATCCAATTAGTCCATAGTAAATTCTTTAAAATGCAGCCTTGTAGTTTAGTTAAGTATAGGATTTTGCAAATTCAGTTGCTAAATCTATAACTTAGTCTATTTACTAATTTGTTCTAATTTATTTTGTTCAGTCTTAATTGAAAAAATCATGAGATAATGAAGCTCTTTGACTAGGTCTCTGTGACTGTATGGATCAAGGTCATAAAGAATGTCATATGTTAAGAAATTATTTCTGTCTCCCTAAACTAATTTTTTGTTTCTTGATCAAAAACTCCAATCTTTCTTCAGGGTTATTTTTCTATCTGAACCTGAATATAAGTATGATGAATGTAGGTTTTTACCTTTGTAATTTCTGCATTATAATAGGTTTATTTGACAGGAATAACCTACTACATGAACTTGGTGAGATATATTTTTCTTATAACAAATCACCAAGCTTATAGCCACTAGGCTTTCAACCTTGGAGACAGCCTTGACTCTTCATTCTATCTTATTCCATATTCTAGTCAGTTCCTAAATATTGTTGATTCTATCTCCACATGTCTTTTATTCATTCATTTCTCTTTACTCACACAGCCACCATTCTACCTTCTGGTCTTCATCAACTCCTTTTTTTTTTTTTTTTTTTTTTTTTTTTTTTTTTCTTCATTAGCTTTTAACTGGGCTCTTGCAATAAGTCCCTTCATTGGTCTCTTTATATTGTCTCTCTCTCTCTCAACCCATCCTTCACACAGCTGCCAAATTCTTAAAACATAGTCCTGACAATGTAATTCCTCAGCTCAAAAAGCTCCTATTGCTCCTAGATAAAATATAAACTTTACTGTTGGGCATTCAAAACCTTTCACAAGCTGGCTCCAACTTCCCTTTTTAGACTGATTTCACACTAGTTCTCCATCAAACACTCTGCATTTCAATCAAACTGGACATGTGCCCTGTATATGATATCCCCTGCCTCTATGGCTTTGTACCATCAATCTGTCATGCCTAGGATGCTTTCCTTCCTCCCAACCATCTCTTGAAATTCCTAGCAATCTTCAAGAGATCCCTCCTCTATAAGATCTTTCCTATCCTTTCCTTCCTAAATTACTATGTTTATATTGTGCATAATTTATATAATTTTTTTTGTAAACATGTCATCTCCCTCCCTCCCTTCCTGGCTCCTCCACCACCCATGAAAATATGGGGGTTTTGCATTTATATATATATACACATATGTGTGTGTGTATCTGTATAACCATGATGGAAACCAATTTGGAATTATGCAGAAAAACTGATCATATTCCCTGCCAGAGATTCTATGCAGCTCAAAGAGGATACAAGAAGAAGGTCCCCATTTATACCAGAATACTTATAGCAACTCTTTTTGTGATTGCAAAGAGCTGGAAATGAAGTTGACACTAATTGATTGGGAAATAGCTAATATGGGACATGAATAAGGAATATTATTTTGCCATAAGAAATGGCAAATGTAACAAAGAGAAGCATAAAACAACTCACATAAATTAATGCAAAGTAAAGTAAGCAGAGCCAAGAAAACAATATAACCAAAGATTGCAACAATGTAGGTGGAAATAACCACAAAATGATCAAAAGTGAATGGTGCAAAATTAAAAAAATAAAATAAAATAAAATCAAGTATGGATCAAAAAAAGAAATACTGCTACTTCCACTTTGTTGCAGAAGTCACAAGTCCAGAAGTGTAGACTATTGCTTATATTTTTAGATTTCTTTGATATATTTATTAATTTTCCTGATTTTTTTCTCCTTTTCATTTTTTTCCCTTTAAAAATATAATTTGTTACATGAGATGGGTCTCAGAGAGGCAGGAGGTGGGGGGATACTAGTAGCAATTCTAATGATTTTTTAAAAAATCAATAAAAATATATTTGTTAACTTAAAAATATAAGTTCCCTGAATGCAGGAGGCATTTTGTTATGCCATCATATTCCTAAAACCTAAAAATGTCTTGAATATAGTAATGCTTTGAGCTGAATTGAATTCACTTAACCTGGGCCTCATTCTATAATCTGCACAATGAGGAGAGATTAGATATCTTCTACCTTTCACATAGTTCTGCTATTTGCTGTGTGTATCCTGCATGCAGTGATGCTGTGACTGTTCTCATTCTCCGCACATTTCTCTCTTTCGTTGTTAGACTGACTGAGATATCAATCATAAAATCATACATTAAGAATTTGAAGGACCTTAGAGATCATTTAGTCCCTCCACCTCATCTTATAGATGAAGAAAATATGAGACATGTGAGCCAGGTACAACTCAGGGGATTTGATTTCTTACTTCTTGGGTTTATTACCCCTGCCAAGATATTTTGAGAACACCTTCTAAAAGGCATTGTCATCAACATGGTTCATGAGGCATGGTGCAGAAAAGACTTATCAACTAACAAGTGACAAGAAACTATACCAGAGTTCATATAACAATATTTGCCTAGAGTAACCTTTCCCTAGAGACCAGTCTTACACAGTAGTCCCAGCTGCACTATACACAAGCTAGTGTGTTCATTGCATGTCTCTTTCTGAAGTCCTGTGTCTTTTGTCCTTTGAGTTCTCCACACCATTCCCCTTTGGCTTCTAGGAAAGAAATTCTATTGTTTTCTAGTTCATTGGGGTTAGCACAACCCATAGTCTCTTGAGCTACTGCTATTACAGGTACCTTATTTGGATTCTACAACTATAAATGAAGCCATGTCAGAAATATGACCACTTAAAAATATTACTTCAAAAATATCCAGAAAATTACAAAGTCTATGAATATGATAGCAGTTGCAAAATATGCTCATGCTGAGAAAGAACTAAAACATGCTTGTGGATATGAAGTTAGATCTTTGGACTTCTTATACGGCAGGCAAATCAGCCTACCTAAAGCAGCAAAACACTCTGATAGAGAGACAGGAGATCTGAAAACTAAAACCATTGTCAGTTTGACCATCATCACCCTGATGGAGACAGCCAGAACTCTGAACCCAAGAGCTTTAAGAATGGCTGTGCTTCTAGCTCAGCCATCATCCTGGGATGTAACTTCTATGAAGATGCAGCCAGAGAGGGAGAGACAGAAAGACAGAGACAGAAGTAGAGAGAGGATGGACAAGAGAGAGAGAGGGAGAGGGAGAGGAAGGGAGAAAGGCAGAAAAACAGAGACAGAGTCAGTAAGACAGGAGAAAGAGGGGAGAGACAGAGACAGAAACAGAGATAGACAGAAAAGGAAGGAAGGAGATGCAGCCTTGCAAGGTGCTACAGTTACAGCTACTGAAGATCTAGAGAACAAAATTCTTGTCACCAAAGTTCTTGATACAGTCACATGGTTGAAAATCAGAAACTGGTATAACTTTATTAGTGGAAATGACATTAAATAAAAAGCATTGCCATATACTTTGCCACCACAACCTAAAGACCACAGGACCTTTTCATTTGACTTGAAATGGAACTTTCCATATATGTCATCTCCTCTATTAGAAAGTGAGCTCCTTCAGAGCAGGAATTGACTTTTCTATTTGTATCTCTAGCACTTAGCACAATGCTTTTTACATAATAAGTGCTTAATAAATGTTTTATCATTCATTCATTCACTCGTACATGTTACCTCTCTTCATGTATCTTACAGTCTATCTATACTTACTTGTACTACCTCATCCCCACTCCTGAATTCATTCCTAGTATGTTCTCTCTCTCCTTTTCCCTGTCCTTTAAAATCCATAGTTTCCTTCAAGATTCTGCTCAACATGTCAATTATGGAAATGTGTATAAAAGAATTGCACATGTTTAACATATATTGGATTGCTTGCATGTAGAGGAAGGGATGAGAAAAGGGAAGGAAAAAAGATTGGAACACAAGGTTTTGTAAGGGTAAATGTTGAAAACCTAATGCATATGTTTTGAAAATAAAAAGCTTTTCAGCACGCATCAAAACCATTTGGTACTGGCTGAGAAATAGAGCAGTAGATCAGTGACACAGGATAGGATATCAGCACAATCTAGGTAATAACTTTAGCAATTTAGTGTTTGATAAACCTAAAGACCCCAGCTTTTGGGATAAGTACTCACTATTCAGCAAAAACTGCTGGGAAAATTGGAAACTAGTGTGGAAGAAATTAGGGCTTGACCCACACCTAACACCACATACCAAGATAAGATCTAAATGGATTCATGATCTAGATATAAAGAGTGATATTATAAACAAATTAGAAGAACATAGGATAGTTTACCTCTCAGACCTATGGAGATGGAATAAATTTATGTCCAAAGAAGATCTGGAACTCTTAATTGATCACTAGATAGATAATTTTGATTATATTAAGTTAAAAAGTATCTGTACAAATAAAACTAATGCAGACAAGATTAGGAGGGAAGCATCAAATTGGGAAATCATCTTTATAAGGGTTCTGATAAAGGTCTCATCTCTAAAATATACAGAGAATTATCTCATATTTATAAGAATTCAAACCATTCTCCAGTTGATAAATGGTGAAAGGATATGAACAGACAATTTTCAGATGATGAAATTAAAACTATTTCTAGTCATATGAAAAGATGCTCCAAATCACTATTGATCAGAGAAATGCAAATTAAGACAACTCTGAGATACCACTACACACCTGTCAGATTGGCTAAAATGACAGGAAAAGATAAAGATGAATGTTGGAGGGGATGTGGGAAGACTGGGACACTGATGCATTGTTGGTGGAACTGTGAATGGATCCAACCATTCTGGAAAGCAATTTGGAACTATGCTTAAAAAGTTATCAAACTGTGCATACCCTTTGACCCTGCAGCGTTTCTATTGGGCTTATATCCCAAAGAAATCATAAAGGAAGGAAAGGGCCCCACATGTGCAAGAATGTTTGTGGCAGCTCTTTTTGTAGTGGCTAGAAACTGGAAACTGAATGGATGCCCATCAATTGGAGAGTGGCTGAATAAATTATGGTATATGAGTGTTAAGGAATATTATTGCTCTGTGAGAAACGACCAGCAGGATGATTTCAGAGAGGCCTGGAGAGACTTGCATGAACTGATGCTGAGTGAAATGAGCAGAACCAGGAGATCATTGTACACAGCAACAATACTATATGATGATCAGTTCTGATGGACATGGCTCTCTTCAACAATGAAACGTTTCAAACCAGTTCCAATTGTTCAGTGAAGAGAGCCATATACATCCAAAGAGAGGGAAGTGAGGTGTGGACCACAACATGACATTTTCATGCTCTCTATTGATGTTTGCTTGCATTGTGATTCCTTTTTCTGATTCTTCTTTCTTGTAGATACGATTTTTCTTGCACAAAAATGATAAGTGTGGAAATATGTATACATATATTCGATTTGTCAAGTATTTTAACATAATTAACATGTAGTAGATATCCTGCTATCTAGGGAAGGGGGGGGAGTAGGGGGGAAAATTTGTAACAGAAAGATTTGTAAGGGTTAATGTTGAAGAATTACCCATACATATGTTTTGCAAATAAAAAGTTTTAATAAAAAAAAATAAAATAAAGAAAGTGGGTGACAAGAGAAAAAAAGAAAAGAATAAGGACCAAGACACATATGAAGACTATGTAGAGGGATTTCTAAATGTTTGACAAGGAAGGGAATAGCACAGCCATAGGGGCTAAAAAACAACATATCCTTAACTCCATAGGTGAGAAGATGATGGAGAAATAGTAGAACTGGTGGCAGGGCAGGAAGGTAGCAACAGAGGTGTGTGTGTATGTGTGTGTGTGTGTGTGTGTGTGTATGTGTGTGTATGTATACAACAGCTTGTGAAAAGCTAGTTGGATGATTCTAAAAGGTTGGGAACACCCTTCTTTTTTTAACCAGAATCCCCTCCCTTTCTCAGCATGAAAATCATCTTCTTGCCTCTTCTGTAGGCACATTTTCAGTGGTAACAATGTCCTTATTTGCAATGCACACCATATGTCCTCCTTGGAAGATTTGCTTATCAAATTTTTTTCACCAAATAAACTTGCTTTTCTGATCCTAAAATTAAAAAAAAAAGATTAGAGGCATTTTATGACATATTATGTTATAGCTCAAAATACCACTACAGACCAGAGTTCTTCCATTTTCAAATCCTTAGCTATTACTATGGTTTCTACAACCTCAGGCCTCACATAGGTTTTTTTTTTTTTTTGCAAGGATCAGAAACATTCACTACTTTTCTAGCTAACTGTGAGTACTTCTTCCTTTTTAAAATCTCACCCTAGCTTCCTGTGAATTTCCACATAGGAGAAGAGGTCAGAGAAGCCACATGTCAGGGTATTTTCTACTATATATAAGATCAGTATATTGGCAGGGGAAACTTACACAATCCAAGTGGCCTCCCATTACTAACTACTACTGAATTGTCCAATTGCCACCTCAGCCAGCTAATGCCAGGGAAGAGAAACTTAGAAGATTACTGGTCACCTTTTCTATTTCTTGGTATCTGAATTTCACACAAGAAAGAAGTCCTGTGAAAACTGGAAATCTTTAGATGTCTCTTAAGGAACCAATAGGGAGGTGAAGTCTATGAGGAAAGAAGGAATTCTATTTGGGGTAGAAAAGTCCTAGGACAAAGCATTTGTGACTCCTAGCTAAGGTTTGATGTTACTACTGTCTTTCTGTGTTTCTTTCAACTGGACTCTTAACTAACTCCAAATAAAATGGGCATTTTCATATATAGAAGAGAACAGAAAAATGATTGCACATGAAACTGCAGATTTCTACTATATATGACTTGCTTGTCTTTTAAAATGTACAATAAATTCAACATATAACTTTCCAAGCAAGATTGTTTGCATTTCTTTCTGGCCCTCATTCTGGCCTTCCCCTTTTTTTCTTTTCTTCTTTTTATTACCCTATCTCTAGCTCTGGCTTAATGGATAAAGAATGGAGTCAGGAAAACTCACCTTCATAAGTTCAAATCTGGCCTCAGACACTTACCAGCTTTGTGATATGGGACAAGACATTTAACCCTGCTTCTCTCAGTTTCCTCATCTTCCTGAGTTCAAAACTGGCTTCAAATCCTTCCTGTTACCCTGGGCAAGTCACTTAACCCTATTTGCCTCAGTTTCCTCATCTTTAAAATGAGCTGGAGAAGGAAATAGCAAATCACTTCAGTACCTTTTCCAAGAAAACCCCAAATGAGGTCATGGAGAGTCAGACATAATTTAAAAATGGCTGAACAACAGCATCCCTAGCTCAGCTCTCCTTTTCATACTCCCAACTTAAAGCAAACAAACAAAAAAACACCAAAAACCCTTGTAACAAATAAGGCAAGACAAATTCCCCAGTTGGTCATGTACAAAACATGTTCTCTTTAATCTTGAAACCATTCCCTCTCTATTAGGAGGTGAGTAGTACGCAGTATCACTAGTTCTGTGGAATCATGCTTGATCATTGCAACAGTCTCAGTTCTTAATTCTTTCAAAGTTATTTTTAGGGACAGCTAAGTGGTGCAATGGATGGAACACCAGCCCTTTAGTCAGGAGGACCTGAGTTCAAATCTGATCTAAGATACTTAATACTTTCTAGCTGTGTGATTTTAGGCAAGTCACTTAACCCCAGTTGCCTCAGCAAAAAAAAAAAAAAAAAGTTTTAAATGAAGCGAATTGTGAAAGCTATCTCACAAAATATTAAGTTATGGCCACCTTGGCATTAAAACTCCCATATAAGGTCATTTAGTAATCCTAAAGATGTGGTTGGGTTAAAAGTTTTTCCTCACATTGCTTTCCAGAATGGTTGGAACAAATAAGTCAGTTTCATCAAGAGTGATTCAGTGACACTATGGGTTTTAATACCCAAGACTTGCCTACTTCAATATTTCAATGGATCTGTAATTTTACAAGAATGAGTTTTCCTTCCTTTGGTGCAGATCAAAATCTCTCCATCCTTTGTTGCATTAGGATCTCACCTCCTGTCATTCTACCTGAACTCAACAAATCATGAACAAATGAACAAACAAAAACAAATCTTTTTCTCTGCTTGGAAGGTATAGGTCTTTTCCTAGCAACATAAGTTGGTTTGGAGAGCAAAATTCCTTCTGGATGAAAAGTACAAGTTAACTCTTAAGCCATACTTGAAGGACTAGAGATTCTTTATCTCTAGATGGGAAGAGACCTGGGTGGTCATTTAGTCCAATACAAAACTGAATTAGTATTCCCTCTATGATATATCCAACAAATGGTCAGCCAGAATTTGTTGAACACCACCAATGACAGGGAAGTCTATACCTCCTGAGACACTCTATTCAACTCTTAAGTCTCTAATCATTAGGGAGTTTTCCCTAATTCAAACTGAAATCTGCAACTTCCTCTTTATTCTTAGTTCTGCTCTTTGAGGCCAAGATGAATAAGATAAAGAAGGAAGCCTTCTTTCATGCAGTTTTATTGAATTTTCTCTTTCTAATCTTGGTCAGACTAGTACCTTTAATCAATTTAATTCCATTTTTTGCTAAATACAGAATACTGTTCTAAGCACTGGGATTGTAGAAATTTTAAAAGGTGCAGTCATATTTCAGGGATCTTCATCTATTCCAGTCTATATACACTATTCCCAAGAATAGTGTATATTGATAAATATAACATAGCATGACATATAAATATAACATAAGAAAGCATGGGTTCAGGTCTTGCTCTCATAACAGCTATGTGACCCTTGACAAATAAGTTAACTTCTCAATTCTTTAGACAATTCTTTAAGACGATAAATTGCAGAGAAGATACAAACCCACAATGATAGAGAGAATTCCTTCACTCTGAAGTTTCCAATTCCAGTGAAAATAGAAAATTGGGAGGATGAGGTAAGGCTTACTGGAGAAGAAGCATTTGATCTCCAGATTACCGGAACATCAATTTAAAGATCAAAGGGATTTCACAAGTCACTTAATCCAACCCTTCATTTTACCTGGAGAAAACAAAGACCTGGAGGATTGAAGCCTTTACCCAAGGTTGAACAAATTGTAAATAGCAGAGCCAGGATTCTAATCTGATTCCAACTCCAGTGTTCTTTGTACTCTACCTTTCTGGTTCTGACCTGAGCTAAACTTTAAAAGAATATAAGAATTCTGAAAGCCAAAGATGGAAATGAGGTGTGCTGTGAGCTTTGGAACTAAGCTTATACTCCCTCTGGTACAACACAAAACAAAACAAAACAAAACAGACCAACAACAAGACCTATTTCCTTGTATTTATGTGTAGCACGTTGGACACAACTTCTCCATACGTGTAAAGATCCTAGAAAATCTACCCTAAGTCCAAGGTACTTTGTGGGTGTACATTGACTTAAAAACTCCAGCTTACAAATACTTATCTATGAATTTATTTTTACTAGATAGTTGGAGAACACAATTAGTTGTTTTCAAAATCATTTAATGAAACCAAAAGTAGCAATAAAACATTCTTCTCTCTATCCTCACATAAATCTGAGGCTCATTCTCCCTTATTTGTACATATCAGTGGGAAGGCTGACAGCACCTAGAGAATATAAGTGGCCAGAACACATATATAGAACACCATATATGTAGGAAACACATGTTGTCAAAGTGCATGTTTGGAGGGACCTTCAAATACTTTAGAGCTACCAACATCTTTTGGTGATATTATTGCATTATTCTCATAGGACCTGCTCCTCACTGATCTGACATGGTGTGCAATCTATTAAAGGAGGCTGGTTTTCCATGACTACTACAATTTGATGTTTGCCCCGTCCTATGATCATTGCTGGTCACTGCCAGGCCTTGGTAAAACATTATGAAGCTTCTTCTTGCTTCTAGTTTCTAGTCTCAGCTAGAGTCTTTTCAGTCAGTAAATCAACAAAAATTTATTTTAAGTGCCTACAATTTGCCATGCAGTATGGTAAGGTCTAGGAATATAAAGAAAGGATATATATCCCTAAGAGCTCATACATTAATAGGAAAGATAAAATGCAAAAAAAAATTATACATACTAGATATAAACACTGAAAACTGTAGATAATCAATCTCAGAGGGAAGGAACTAGATTTTGATATTATTCTTCTCCTTAAGAAGAATGAGCTCAGTCATTTCTCTTAGTTCAGAACCCAGAAAGTGAGTTTGTCCATCATCAAAGTTATGGATATGATAGGTTTCTCCTCTCTACAAGATGACTCTTGGCTAACTAGTTCAAGTTCTTCAGGAATACAGAACAGCTGTTCAGTTAAATAGAACTAATGTTGTGCCACAGTTCCCATGTCTCAGTTTCCCTCAGTTGCTCTGTTTCAGTTTCCCTTCATTGTTCTGCCCAAAAATAGCAACCTCCTTCCTTCGGACCATCAGAAATAATTGGACTCGCATTCAAAGGAGTCATAAAACCTCCAGATGGTCCACTTCAATGTCCCCCTTATCTTTTGGCTTCAGACTTCCTGTCTCCCAGTTCCTTCTCAAGCTTCCTTTACTCCCTACTTGTCAGAATTGAATTGATAGCCCTTCCTGGAACTCAGTTCTCCCCTCCCAGTGCTCAACCCCTCCTTCTGCCTTGTGAGCGCCTTTGTTCCCCAAAATCTTATAAGAATGCTATGACCAAACTTACTTTTTGCTGGACCTGCTTGAGATCCAGTCAGCTGGCATGTCTGTCAGTCTAAACTCTCTGGGCTGGACTGTGTGCTTTGAGACAAAAATCCCAGCTGTCCCGATCCATAGCTATGGATTCTGAACTCTCAATTAACATCAATAAAGTATTATCTAATCTCCAATGTGTGATACTGCCTCAGTTTCTCCCTGAGCATTACACTAACAATCTTTAAATCTATTTTTTCATCCCAGTATACTGCTCATTCACATACACACACACACACACACACACACACACATGCAAAATCCCAATCTCTCAATGGTAAGCTCCTATCTGACTTAGGTTAGAAAATCCTTGTAATTTCCACGTTTCTCTTTTAATTTGGGGGATTTCAGGTAAACAAGCCATGTGACTGTGGCCTGGTTTTAAGTTTCCTGTTCTGTAAAATGGGAGACAAAAATAAAATCTGCAACAATCTGAACAGTCTGAAATGGGTACCAATTCATAATGCTGCTCCACAGTGAAAAGTAGAATTGCAGAATCTTTACAGAGGGGTTCATGCTTCAGGGGATGGATTCTGAAGAAATTTTCACTTGGTACTTCCTTCATCAATGGAAATCACAACCTCTCCACAACCATTTCATCTATTGCCTCTACATAATCTGTAGAGGATATCCTGAATAGATTGGGAATCTTGTGTGTGTAAACTATCTCACCAGTGCAGTCAGAAGGCTTTCTGTTGTCCCTCCTTCATTCAAGATGCATGGTCCAGTGCAACCTCAATGGGAGAGAAGTTAATACGTTCATTAGAACTGGAGGCAGTTTTATTTCAGCAGAGACATAGCTAAGACCTTTAGCACCTTGGGCAAACAGCAAAAAAAGTATTTTCAGAGGAGGAAGAAGGGAAGACAGAAACTTCAGGCTATTTACCCAATGCAGGGAAGACCACTGATCACCATCAAACAGGTTGCTGAAAAGGCTGGCTGCATTAGAGGAAGTTATCTGACAGATAATACATCTTTAGATCAATCTCTTCTCTCTCCTTGAAGGAACTTTAAGCAATTAGAAGCCAATCTTCTGAACTCCCTGCCTCCCTTTTAGATTCCCTCCCCAAAAAGCCCATTCCTACCTCAGCCCTTTAAATTTCCTATCCTGGGGCAAATTTCCCACTTTTTGCTCAATCAAAAAAACCTGTATTAAATGCATATGTGTTAGGCTTTGGGATTACAAAGACAAAAATGAAGCAATTTCTGCCTTTGGGTTAGACAATAATCTTGGGTAAACTTCAGCCTGGGGCAAAGCTCCAGGTTCGGTCCCTCAGGGTAGAAGCTGTGGTATTTAAGCAAGTGGAGAAATGTGCCCCAAGCTGCTTGCTGTGAAATTAGCCTTTTAAAATTCTGCTGACTCAAGGGATCCAGGCTGAACAGCTAGCTCTTGGCTAAGGCTTGGAGAACTTCTGTGAACCAACTATATTCTAGAACTTAAGCCCTGGAATCCTCAGGGTCATTATATATTGATGTCATAGATGGGAGTGTGGCACTCAGCCTGTCTTTTAGCCTTCACTTGCTACAGAAAACAAGCTCTCCTCCTTTCTAGGCATATATGATCTTGATTTTGTATTTTAGCTCACTTCATTGTTGAGTAATTCTTTTCAGCCTATGGATGTCCTTCATTTACCTTTACATCACTTGCATTTTCAATCAATCAATTCACAAATGTTTATGAAGCCACTACTTTGTGTGAGACCTTGGGCTAGGATGTCAGGGGTACAAAAATATATAAGTAAGATACAGATATAGAAATATGGGGCAGGGAGGGGGGAAGGGAGAGAGAGAGAGAAAGGGAGAGAGGGAGATAAAGAGGAAGACAGAGAGGGAGTTAGAAAGAGAGGGAGAGAGCTAGAGAGAGAGGAACAAAGAGGAAGAGAGAGGGAGAGAGTCCTAGGCTTTCATCTGGGACAAAACAAAAATACTTCTCAGTTGATACAAAATAAATCTATTCAGATGTAAACTTGTAAAGCAAAGTCCCTTTTAAATTTTAAGAAATGGCCAAATTTACGGGTCTGAAATACTTTTGAGCAATTAGCAGAGATTTTGCCTCCTGGGGTCAGTCCCTTTTCCAAATCTACCAATTTATGTAGATGAAGAGATGAACTTTCAATCTAGGGAAACTCCAAGCCCCAGAGCTTCTTTGTGGTTACTGGCTTGCAAAAATGCAAATTTGGGAAGTGTATTGGAGAGTTTGAGCCACGTTTTTGACTGGGAGAGTCAGCATTACACTAGTACAATTGTTGAAAAAAGTTGTAAGATAAGTTAGTGTTAGTATTAACCCCATTTTGCAGATGAGGAAACAGAGGCCCAGAGAGGGGAAGTAACTTCAGCAGACTTTGAGAATTGGAAGGAACTTCAGCAGCCATTTAGGTTAACCCATACATAAAAGGAAACCCCAGTATAACATAACTGACAAGTGATTTCCCAGCCTCTGCTTGAAGACTTATAATGAGAATGCTTTACTTCTCTAGGCAACCCGTTCCACTTAGCTCTAATTGTTAGGAAGTTTTTCCACCATCACATTGCAACCTTCACCATCTAGTTCTGCTTCCTGAGATCAAATAGGACATGTCTAATCCTTTCTCACCATGACAACCCTTCAAATAGTTGGTGACAGATATTAAACCTCCCCACCACCACCACCCACCACCACTTTCTCTAAGCTAGATATATCAAACTCCTTGAAATGATCCTCATGGCATAGATGCAAGGCACATCACTAAGCTGGTTGCCTTATTCTAGACACTCAAGCTTATCGATGTTCCTTGATACTGAGAACTGAACTAACATAGAATCGCAGAAGAATTTCAATGAAGGAAGCAAGCCAAGCAGGGGACTCTCACCTCTCTATTCCTGCAAGCTCGCTCTCTCTCTCTCTCTCTCTCTCTCTCTCTCTCTCTCTCTCTCTCTC
>JAJPUD010008158.1:21946-72617 GCA_023553655.1 Myrmecobius fasciatus | reverse complement strand
CAATTGGAACATGCATATGTTTTGAAAAATAAAAAGTTTTAATAAAGAAAAAAGAAAGAAAAGCAGCCAGGTAAAAATTTGCTGTTTGCTTACTTAAGTAACAACTCCTAGTTAGTTATTTTAATTCAGTTATTTCAGGTTAAAGGTCATTCTATTTTACCGAGAAAACAAAAACAAAGGAAGAATCAAGCAGTTCTACTTTCCCTCCTTTATCAGTTGCATTGTTCCATCCACCCCAAGTAAAGATTCTTTGCATTCTTTGATCTTTCTGATCTCCAATCAGTGACTTAGAAAAGCTTTTTTGTCACAAACTCCCCTTGTCAGTCTCAGTTCATTCTGTTCTTTAGCATTCCTCTTCTACTTTTTTTTTCAGTGACACCAGTCACTACATTTTAAAAAAGAGTTTCTTATGGTGTGATTTATTCCCCACACATACACTAAATAGTAGTTTATTTTTTTCCAATTACATATAAAGATAATTTTCAGCATTCATTTTTATAAGATTTTGAGTTCCAAATTTTTCTTCACCCTCCCTTCCTTTTCCCTTCCCCAAGACAGCAAACAATCTGATATAGGTTATACATGTAAAATCATGTTAAATATATTTTCCCATTAGTCATGGTGTGAATGAATTAGAACAAAAAGGAAAAACTATGAGAAAGAAAAAACAAAGTGAAAATAGTATGCTTCAATCTACAATTAGATTCCATAGTTCTTTCTCTAGATATGGACAGCATTTTCCAATGTAAGTCCTTTGGAACTGTCTTAGATCATCGTAGTGCTGAGAGAAGCTAAGCACAATGTTGCTGTTACTGTGTGCAAAGTCTTCCTGGTTCTATTCACTTCACTCAGTGTCAGTTCCTGTAATTCTTTTCAGGTTTTTTAAAAATGCACCTGATCACCATTTCTTATAGCACATAGTATTTAATTACATTCATATACTGCAACTTGTTCAATCATTCCCAAGTTAATGGGTATCCACTCAATTTCCAATTCTTTGCCACCACAAAAAAAGGGGGTATAAATGTTTTAGTGCATGCAGATCATTTCACCTTTTTAATGATATCTTTGGGGTATAGATGTAACAGTGATATTGCTGCACCAAAGAGTATGCATATAGTTTAAAGCCCTTTGGGAATAGTTCCAAATTGCTTTCCAGAATGGTTAGATCAGTTTACAACTCCACCAACAATTATCTTTTCATGTTCTTTTAGTCAGTCTGATAGGTGTGAGGTGGTACTTCAGAGTTTTAATTTGCATTTCTCTAATCAATAGAGATTTAGAGCATTTTTTAATGTGACTATTGATACCTTTAATTTCTTAATCTGAAAACTGTCTGTTCATATCCTTTGACCATTTATCAATTGGGGAATGATTTGTATTCTTGTAAATTTGACTTAGTTTTCTATATAGTTGAGAAATGAGGCCTTTATCAGAAACACTGATTGTAAGAATTATTTCCCATCTTTCTGCTGCCCTTTAAATATGTGCTGCATTGGTTTTGCTTATATAAACTTTTTTTTAAACTTAATGTACTCAAAATTATCCATTTTGCATTTCATAATATTCTCTATTGTTTCATCATAAATTGTTCTCTTCTCCATAGATCTGACAGGTAAACTATTCCTTGCTCTCCTAATTTTCTTATGATGTCACCCTTTATCTATAAATCATACCTATTTTAATCTTATCTTGGTATATAGTATGAAATGCCTAGTTTCTGCCACACTATTTTCCAGTTTTTCTAGCAGTTTTTGTCAAATAGGGAGTCATTTATCCTAGAAGCTAAGTCTTTGGGTTTATCAAACAGTATATTACTATAGTCATTGACTATGGTATCTTTTGTACCTAATCTATTCTACTGATCCACCACTCTATTTCTTAGTCAATACCGAATGGTTTTGATGATTGTCACTTTAGAATACAATTTTAAGTTTGGTATAGCTAGGCCACCTTCCTTTGTATATTTTTTTCATTAATCCCCTTGATATGTTTGATCTTTTGTTCTTCCAGATGTATTTTGTTATTATTTTTTCTACTTCTTTAAAATAATTTTTGACAGTTTAATTGATATGACACTGAATAAGTAGATTAATTTAGATAGAATTGTCATTTTTATTATGTTAGCTTGACCTAGACATGAGCAATTGATATAGTTACAATTGTTTAAATATGACTTTATTTGTATAAAAATTATTTTGTAATTGTGTTCATATAGTTTGGTGGAATCTTTCAATGACAAAGTTACCCTCTGGTTCTAGAATAGTAGAGAAGTTTTCTTCAATAATTCCTTGAAAACTGCTGTCCTGCCCACATGTGAAAAAATGTTTGTAGCAGCCCTTTTTGAAGTGGCAAGGAACTGGAAACTGAGTGAATGCCCATCAATTGGAGAATGGCTGAATAAGTTATGGTATATGAATGTTATTGTTCCATAAGAAATGATCAGCAGGATGATTTCAGAGAGGCCTTGAGAGACTTACATAAACTGATACTAAGTTAAGTGAGTAGGACCAAGAGAACATGGTACACAGCAACAAGAAGACTACGTGATGATCAGCTCTGATGGACATGGCTCTTTTCAACAATGAGGTGATTCAGGGCAATTCTAATAGTTGTGAAGAAGAGATCCATTTGCATCCAGAGAGAGATCTATGGGGACTGAATGTGGATCACAACATAGTATTTTCATCATTGTTGTTGTTTGCTTGCTTTTTGTTTTCTTTTTTTTCCCTTTTTGATCTGATTTTTCTTGTGCAATGATGTGGAAATGTGTATAGAAGAATTATACATGTTTAACATATATTGGATTTGCTGTCTAGGGAAGGGGGTAAGGAAAGGGAGGGAGAAAAATTTGAATACAAGGTTTTGCAACCTTGTATGCAACTATCTTTGCATACATTTTAAAAATAAAAAGCTATTATTTAAAAAAAAAACTGCTGTCCTGGCTTTTTTTTTTTTTTTTTTTTATTCAGAGCTTTCAGGTAGCCTAATAACTCTTAAATTATCTCTCCTGGATCTATTTTCCAAGTCATTTTTTTCCCCTTCAATGAGGTGTTTTATATTTTCTTCTATTTTTTTCTTCCTTAATTTTATTTGATTAATTCTTGATATCTCTTAGAGTTGCCACTTACCCAACTCTAATTTTTAAGGAATTATTTTCTTCAATTAGATTTTGTACTTCCTTTTCCATTTTGGCCAATTCTACTTTTTTAAGGAGTTATTTTCTTTAGATCTTTTTTTTTTTTCCATTTAGTCAATTGTATTTTTAAGGAATTATTTTCTTCAGCCAATTTTTTGTCCTTCATTTTCCAGGCTATTGACTTTCTTTTGCATAACTCTCATTTCTCTTCCCATTTCTTCTACCTATCTTATTTAATTTTTAATTTTTTAAAGGATTTTAAAAATTCTTTTTGAGTTCTTCTTGGAAAGATTTTTGGGCTTGAGACTAATTAATCTTTCACTTTGAGGTTTCACATGTAGGCATTTTGATATTGTTGTCCTGTTCTGAATTTGTATTTTGATCTTCCCAGTTGCCATGGCAACTCTCTATGGTGAGGGATCTTTTCTTTTTGTTTTTATTCATTTTTTAACCAATTTCATGACTTTTAAAAATTGAGTTCTGTTCCTAGGAAATAGGGGGCACTGTCTCCATCTTCTTGTGCTGGAAGCCAGAGGCCTGGTCACTGGCTTTTTGTGTCAGGGCCTTGGGGTAGGTTACCCACTGCACTAGAGTGGCCCAGCCTATTGTACCTATTTTGCTGAGGGTTCCAGGGCTAGCAGTTTGCCTTCTGTGCTGAGTCTGGAGGTCCTGGCCTGCTGAGCCAGGATTGACAGTCCTCAGTTACTGATCCACGTTGTGAATAGGAGCCTTCTGCTAGCCTGCCTGAACACCATCTGTTTGGGGCCGCACGCCCCTTTTATTCAAGTGACAGACCTTTCTTAAAGTCCTTCTCAGTTATCTTAAGCTGAAAAATTGTTTCACTCCATCTTCTTGTATGTTCTATTGCTCCAAAATCCATTTAGAGGTTTGATTTAACATTGTTTCCAAGAAAAACTGGAAAGAGCTCAAGTAACTTCCTGGCTTTTCTCTACCATTTTGGCCCCCACCTCTGAACTTTAGGATTTCTAATGCTGCTTTTTATGGGACTGTGTTACATTCATATATTCATCTTCAGTTACTGAGTCGTGCTTTCATTTTCTATATTTCTTTTTTTTTTTTTCTTTTTGCTGAGGCAATTGGGGTTAAGTGACTTGCCCAGGGTCACACAGCTAGGAAGTATCTGAGACCAAATTTGAACTCAGGTCCTCCTGACTTCAGGGCTGGTACTCTATCCACTGCGCCACCTAGCTGCCCCTATTTCTTTTTTTTTTAATTAAAAAAATAATTCTGACCTTAACAAACACCAAATAAAATGGCCATTTTTATAAACAGTAGAAAAGACCATTGTACATGTTACTGCAGGTATTTTATTTATATATAATTATATATTATGCACATGTGACCTGTATTACATATATCACATATAATATATGTATATGTGTGTATGTGCATGCACATGTGCATATTTACTTATGCATTTATTTTTAAAGCCAAGTTCGTTGATGAGTTCCCTGTGCATCTGCTTCAGTCCCTTCTGACAAATGGCATTTTTTCCTCCTCAGTGGAATTGTTTCCCTTTGGACTTCCCTTCAAAAGCATAACATACAAACTAAAAGCAGAATCAGGATTTAAACTCAGGTCTTCTGACTCCAGGTCATTCTTTTCAGTACTTTTCACTTCTCCAATCTGGATTTCTGTTTTTCTCTTCTGTGAAGAGTGCAACGGAAGCAAATGATTTCTTTTTTTTTTTTATTAAAAGCTTTTTATTTACAAAACATATGAGTGATTTTTCTACATTGACCTTTGCAAAAACTTTTTTTTCCCAAGCTTTTCCCCTCCTTCCCCCCACCCCCCACCCCTAGATGACAGGCAATCCAATACAAGGCAAATGATTTCTAAGGTTCCTTCTCAGCTATAATTTTATATTTTATGTTCTAAGATCTTTTCCAAGTTTGATATTCTATACAATCTAACATTGAAATTGCATAAGACTTTGGGGAAATTCTGTATGTATGTATGTGTATATATATACATATATATGTAAGTATATATATGCATATATATATATATTTTTTTTTTACATTCTCTGACTCCACATTACTCAAGGCAACCTAGCCCATATGCTCCTATGACCCACAGTAAGTTAAGTGACTCATTTTTCTCTTTCAGGGAGATCAACAGGTTTTAGGCTTTGGGTCTTCTCAATAACACTTGGAATTTGGAGATATTTTCCTGAAGCTGTAAACATTCTCAAGGGAGGATATTAGGGATTTGACTCTTGTGTCTCCTGGGACCACACAAGGGGATGATAAAGTGCTTGTCAAGGTCCACAGACAGAATCTGGATCTATTTTCTCAAAAGCACCAGGAGAACTTGGCTTACCCCAGAGTCAGAGTACCCTAGCTGGAAGGGAAGGAGTCCATCGGTCCAGATGTTTGGTCCAGAAGAAGCCAAGAATGTTTCCAAATAACTGGATGTTTATCATCACGTAGACAAAAACTTTCCAATGACTGACTGAAAAGTGCCTGTTGGGAGATAGCAATGATGAATCACACATGAAGACAATTTAATTGAAATAAATATTCATCATCAACCAGGATTTATTAAGCTGCCATGTGCATATGACTGTAGGCTGAGTGCTTACAAAGCAGACTTAAAGAGACAGTCTCTTCCTGTCCTTTAGAGACTAGAGATCTCAGGACCTTTGAGCATAAAATTTCCTTTTTAAAAAAGGTATTGTTTATTTTTTCTAACATTCTTCTCTTTTACAATTTTGGGTTCCCAATTCTCTCTCTCCTTCCTATCCCTCCCACACTAATTAAAAATTCAAACACTATATCAATTATGCATATGAAATCATGAAAACATATTTCCATATTAGCCATATTGCAAAAAAAAAGCAAAAACAATTTATTTCAATTTGTATTCAGAGTGCATCAATTTTCTCTATAAAGGTAGATAGTATTTTTTTCATCATGATAAAATCCTCTGTAATTGTCTTGGATCACTTGGATTACATTGTTCAGAGAAGTCAGGTCTTTCACAGTTGATCATCTTTACAACATTTCTCTTACTGTTCACAATGATCTTCCAGTTCTTCTCACTTCATTTTTGCATCTATTCATATAGATCTTGTCATGTTTTTCTGACACTAGCCTTATCATTTTTTTATAGCACAGCAATACTCCATCACAATCAAATGCCACAACTTGTTCAGACATCCCCAAATTGATGAGCATCTCTTCAATTTCCAATTCTTTGCTATCACAAAAAGAACTGCTATAAATATTTTTGAATATATAAATCCTTTTCCTTTTTTTAAATCTCTCTGGGATATAGACCTAATAGTGGTATTGCTGGATCAAAGGCTATGCTCAGTTTTATAGGCTTTTGGGCAAAGTTCCAAATTGTTCTCCAAAATAGTTGGACCGATTCACTACTCCATCAATAATTCATTAATGTACTTATTTTTCTTCATTCCTTCCATCATTTGTCATATCTGATAGGTGTGAGGTAATATGCTTCCTTTTATTTTTTATTATTATTATTATTTTTTTTTTTTTTTGCTGAGGCATTTGGGGTTAAGTGACTTGCTTCGGGTCACACAACCAGGAAGTGTTAAGGTCAGATTTGAACTGAGGTCCTCCTGACTTGAGGGCTGGTACTCTATCCACTACACCAACTAGTTGCCCCTCTGTTTCCATTTTAATAGGTGAGCTCATGAGCATAGAATTTCTAGACTCAGAGTAATTTCTAATATCATAGCATTTTAGAACTGGTAGGGAACATCATTTATTTCAAATCTCCTTATTTTACAAATACAGAAGAGAAAATTCAGTCCCAAGTT
Organism: Myrmecobius fasciatus; assembly: GCA_023553655.1. NCBI lineage: Eukaryota > Metazoa > Chordata > Mammalia > Dasyuromorphia > Myrmecobiidae > Myrmecobius > Myrmecobius fasciatus. The sequence continues at coordinate 65,670 of JAJPUD010008158.1, read as the reverse complement.
ATAATGATTATTCCCTGTGCTAAAGCTTCTCCAAGCTAGGAAGGGAAAATCTTTTCATCAGTAATCCTAAAACAAAAAACTCTTACCAGAATCTGAGTTCTGACCCATACTAGCTATGTGTCTGTGGGCAAGATATTTCTAAATTTCAGTTTCTTTATTTTATTTTATTTTATTTGGAAGGACCTTTTTTCACTAGTATTTATTTTTTGCAAATACATATACAGATTGTTTTCAACATTTTTGTAGGATTTTGAGTTCCAAATTTTCTCTCCCCTCACCTTCTCTCTCCCCAAGATATGAAGCAATCTGATATATGTTAAACATGTGCAATCCTTTTAAACATATTTCCATATTTATCATATTGTACAAGAAAAAAATCAGAGTAAAAGAGAAAAAAACATGAAAAATAATACAAGCCAAAAAAATGAAAACATTATGTTTTCCCCACTATTCAGTCTCCATAGTTCTCTCTCTGGATGTGGATGGCATTTTTCATGCCAAGTCTATTGGAGTTGTCTTGGATTAACACATTGCTGAGAAGAACTAAGTCCATCATAGTTGACCATCATATAATCTTGCTGATGCTGTGTGTGTTCTATAAGTTTTGTTCCTTTCACTTAGCATCTGTTAATATAAGTCTTTCCAAGCTTTCCTGAAATCATTATGCTCATCATTTCTTATAGAACAATAATATCCCATTCCTTTCATAGACCACAACTTATTCAGTCATTCCCCAATTGATGGGCACCCACTCAATTTCCAGTACCTTGCCTCAGGAGGCAGTCAAGATACAGAGTTAAGATGGCAAAGTAAAAACAGGAACTCACCCACCTCTCTCCCAAACTGCTTCAAATTCCTTTAAATAATGACTCTAAAATAATTCCTTGCCTTAGTTTTCTTATTTATAAAATGAAAATAATAACCCTTGCACTCCTTCCCTCATGGCATAGTTATGAGGGTATCACATTTCTAAATCATAAAATGCTTTAGAAATGGATATTATCCCCTCTGAGTGAGCTCAAAGATTCATATTTAGAAGGTATCCTCGAGACTAATCCTCCTTTTACAGATAAGGAAAGTGAGTTTTAGAAAAATTAAGTGATTTGCCCAAGGCCAAACAAATAGTAAAAAGCAGAATCTTGATTTGATGCAGCCAGAATCTTCTTTGCAATACTAGCTGGTCTCTCAGGGGTCCCTAAGGAACAACAGCCATAACTTAATAGATGTCACATGTTGTAGTGAAAAGATGGGACTTTTGAGTCAGGGGAGCTGTTCAAGTCTAGGTTCTGACATTAATGGTTTGGTTATGTGATCTTGGGCAAATCAATTATTCTATCCAGGATTCAGTTTCCTCATAGAATTTCTGAAAAATGTGGGATTGATCTAAACAGTCATAATACATGCAACTTGTGCTGAGCTTAGAATCAGAAAACTTGGGTCTGAATCTTAGTTGTACCACTTGAGAGTCACTACAACTCTCTGGACCTCAGTTTCTTTATCTGTATATAATCTTCTATTTCCTCAAGCCATCTATCATCTTCCCCAGTGGAAGAAAGACTTTCTCCCATTTAAACACTACATTCTTCCCCTGGGTTGCCTTTACTCAGGTCCAGGATGCCTACAATATACACTTGTTCACTTCTGCCTAATTTTTTCCAAACCCAATTTCAACTATCATTCTCTATGGTTGCAAGCTCTTCTTTTCCTTTGGAAGCTCTCACTGGAAAGACAAGATTTTGCAAGACATAGTATTCAATAATATTTGTCCTACCTGGTATGATGATATAAAAAAAGCATAAATGCCAACATACCCTCCTCCCATCACAAATAACAAAAAATCTTCTAGCAGTCACAAGATCTAGATGGGAGTGTAATGTACAAAGAATCTCATAATCCCAGGATCTCTCTGCAGCTCCTGGAATATCACAGGGATGAAATAAGAATTGTAATGGCCTAAACCAGGCTCAGGCTGGTAGTTTAGGTCCCATATTAGAATAACAAAAGTTACTTGAAGATCATTGAACAGTTAGCAAATTTGAGGTTTATTTACCTATAGCATAGAAAAGATACAACTAAGAATCTACCACTTAGAGCTCCCTCATTTCCATTTGGAAAAACCATCTAATCATCAGAGCAAAATATATTAAGGGCCTAGTGACATCCACCAAATGCAAAATCCATTTTTTCCCTTGGAGGATTAAAAATATGTATAAAGAATCTTTTTTTTTTTTTTTTCTGAGACAATTAGCATTAAGTGACTTGCCTAGGGTCACTCAGCCAGGAAGAATTAAGTGTCTAAGACCAGATGTGAACTTTGACTTCAGGACTGGTGCTCTATCCACTTCCCCATGTAGCTGCCCCAAGAATTTCTACTGAAAAACAAACCAAAAAGTTTTCTTTTAACTTATTTCTAGAAGTTGTTTCTTTTTTATTTAAATTTTAATTAATTTTTAAAAAATTATATAAAGAATCTCTTTTAAAACAAAATTTTTTGTAACATCTGGAATTTTTTAATTTAAAATTTATATTAAATTTATGTTTATAAATTTTAACAAAATTTATTTCTTTACTATAATCTCTAAAAACAAAAATTTCTTTTTACTTAATTTTGAAATTTATTTTAAATTAGATTAAAATTTTAAAAATTATTTTATTTTTAGCTTATGTAGCATTTCCATAACATAATACAATTTTTAAAAAGATTGCACGTGAAAATGCAAATCTATTATGTACAATTTGCTATTCTTTATAATTGTTATGCAAATTTCTTTTCCCTTTTTTCTAAATTAGATTTTTATTAATAACTTCAGTTTTTTTATAAACTCAATTTAAAAATTATAATCTTTAAAAAAACATTTTCTTTGATCTTAATTCTGGTTTTAAAAATTATTTCTATTTAAATTTAAATATAAATTATGTTCATATATAAATATAAATTATATTAATACTTAAATGTAGATATATATTGTATTTATATTGAAAATTATACTATTATAATTTTAAAAAATTTTGAGTTAAAAAACTTTCCAGAATGAAATATAAATTTTTTTTTCTTGTTTGAAATTATTTTTAAAAATTCTTTGTAATTTTCTAATTCCACTTTTTAATACCATTAAGCAACCACATCAAACATATCCTGAAAATATCGGGAAGAGTCAACAGCAACCTGGCTTGGACTTTATCTGCCTGGGGTCATCCCAATCTTGGGGGCAGCTTCTTTTGACTTTAGAAAAGAACTAGTATAACCTACACTGGAGGTGGGAGCAGAAACCCAAGCCTGTCATATTGATCATACATATTGGGACATGAGGAGGATGGAGAGCATGGCATAAGAGCAGAAGGAAAGAAATTGTGTTAGAAGGTAGAAATAATCCGCAGCCTGTTACCGTTCCTGCAGTTTACACCTTTAGTCACTTAAAGAGAAAGAGCACTCGATTTTGAATCAGAAAATCTGAGTTACATTCACACCATTCTGGGCCTCAGTTTTCTTTTCTGTAAAAGGAGTTTAAACTGATGATTTATAATGTAAGATTCTTTCCAGGTCCAGATCCTATGACAGAGAAAACCGCGTTTACCATCTTCCCCCATAAACCTGTCCCTCCTCCTAGCTTCCTTATTTCTATCAATGGCAATCCCAGTCACCTAGACTTGAATCCTCTAAGTCATCCTCGGCTTTCTCCTATCTTCAACATCCAAGCAATGACCATGTCCATCGACTTACTTCCAGAGAAGCTGACGCCTCTTCCCCACTGCCCCTCCCATAGCCACAACTAGCTCGGAGGTCTCATTACCTCCCGCTGTATTGCGGTGCTTGGCTCATAGGTGAGGTGCTCACAGCTTTTAGAATTGGGAGGAGGAAGGAATCCTTGGAAAGACCATCAATACAGTGCCTTCATTTTATGAATTGAGGAAACGGAGATTTGAAGACAAGGAGGATTTTACTGGAGGTCACATCAGGCACTAGGATTCAAATCCAAGGTTACTTCGCCCACCTAAGTTACCTTAGTAACAAGTCTCCCTGCCCCCAGTCTTCTCCATTTCAATCTAGTCAGTCAGTCATCAAGCACAGAGTTGGTTTTTAATCAGTGTTTATTGACAGATTGAAAAGCATTGATTAACACTACACGCCTTGCTGGGGATGGGATGGGAGTAAGGGTGGGGAATAAAAGAGTATGCATAGTTGATCTGGACGCTCTTTCTTAAAATGGATGGTCCATAAGGAAATGACCAATCAGAGAAAGGGGACCAAGGCGGAGGGATATTCCAGAGTGAGCAGATGCTGAAATACAATGGCAAGAGAAGGCCAGAAGGATAGGGACAGGATCCGCAAAGATCCATTTCCCCAGATGTCTCCCTAAAACACAACTTTCTTTGGCTCTCTCCCCTATTCAAAATCCTTCAGGGGCTCCCTATTGCCTCTTGAACTACACTCCTCTCCTGTCCCTCAGATTTTGTGCCAAGCTTTTGTTGTAGCCTTTCAATCTCCTGTTCCTTTTCCTTCACTCATTGCTTTAGCTAAATTTGGACAGCTACCCACCAAGCATGTCCTATGTTCCTATTCATCCTTACCTACACACTTGTCTCTTCATCTTATTCAGTGCTCAGCTTAAATGGCCCCTCCTCCATGAAGCCTTTTCTGATTTTCATCTCTCAGCACATATATCCCCTTCCCCAAATATTTCCTTCTGAATTTCATTAGCATGTATTTGTTTTTTCAATGCCCCTATCATCTTCGTCCCCATAGATGACTATCAAATGTTTGTGCCCCATATATCCTATCTCTACATTAAATCATAAGCTTCCTCATCTCATCCACTATCATTTCCAGATTTCACAGCCTCCATTTCACACTGGGCTTTATCTCTACCTCTTTGTCATTTGGCCTCTACACCTGGAATCACTGTGGACTCCAACAGATGCACTTTTATCTTGCCCAGATCCAGGCCTTCAACTCATTCCTGGCCATCTTCACATATCACAGTGAATTAAACATTTTCCAGTACTCTTTCATGTGTTTTCCTTTCCTATTAAGAGTATAAGTTTCTTGAGAATAGCTTCATATCCTTAGCTTTTAGCACAGTGCCTGGTTAAGTAGTAAATCAATCAATCTTTCTCTATCTCTGTGTATCTCTGTGTATCTGTCTATCTTTATCTCTGTGTCTCTCTGTATATCTGTTTTTCTCTCTGTCTCTCTATGTCTTTGTTTCTGTCTCTCTCATCTATCTAACTGGAAGTAGATGTCTATATTCCTGCACTTCTGTACCATAGAGTAGAACACAAAGTCAGGAGACATAAGTTTGAATCCCAACTCTGATGCCCCCTGTCTTTGTGACAGCAATTTGGCTTATGTCTCTGATCTGCTTTCATCATCTGTATAATGGGAATAATAATATACTACCTTTACAGAGTTTCTCAATTATGTGCCTAAGGAAGGACTGAAAAGGAGACAACGGCTCTGTCCTTTTTTAGGGGCCATAAGTCCTCTCCCTGAATGAGTGGTCTTCTACATAGGCACTCTGGATCTGCTATTCTAATAAGGATAGTGTTGCCAGAGCAGGTCTGGATGATTATCAAGTACTCTCTAAGACAGAGAAGACCTCTTGCTGGTCCCCAGCAGCATCATAACAATTGGTCAAAGAGAGAGATGGCCGGTTTCCTTGGAATACTTCCAACTGCTGCAGCTGATATGACCTAAGGGCTTTAGGCTGCCTAGGGGAACCACCCACCAGCAAGATCTGCCAAGTCAGTACCCTACAATACCCCAGCTCTCAGTTATCTGGAGGTGGATTTCCTACAGCCCATTTTTAGGCATAATGATACTTCACTTTATACAATTTTTTAAAATCTCTTTTTCAAATTGATCTCATAGCATTTTAACTGAAGGAAAAATGCATCACTCACAAAGAAGTTCCAAGATATCTCCTTCTACCATCTAACTCAGGAGATCAAGGAATGCAAATTAAAATACCCTGGGCTGGGAATCAGGATATCTGGATTCAATTACCACCTCTGCCATGAACTCATTGTTACCATGGGCACACCCTTTGCCTTTTCTGGGCCTCAATTTCCCCATCTGTAAAAATAAGGCCATAAAACTAATGATTCCAGTACCAAAATTCTGCATTCTAGCTCCACCACTCCTCCCCAACCTGACATTTTATATTCTAGCATTCTATAACATCTCCCAACTTTCTCCCTGTCATTCTAGGATCTATAATTAATTCTAAGGGTCCTTAAAGCTCTAACACTCAGTAAATCTATGACAAAACTCAATATGCTAATGAAACTGACTTTTTCTTTTTGTTTTTTTTTTCCCCCATTCATAAGCCCTCAATGCTCAATTCCATATTCCTTATAGAAAGGAAATGCTGGTGCCCAGAAGCACACAGGATGCTCTGAAGCTGTGGGTGTGGCCAAGTAATGTTTCCAAACCACCAGCCTGGGTTCCTTGCTGCCAAAGCCTGTTGTTGGTTGATGTGCACATCCCCAGAGGAAGCCCTCCCAAGGCCTCCAGATGTGTGGGCGACTGCTTAGGCACTGAGGAACAAGGAACTCATTTTCCCAGGTTCAAAGCAGGAACTCAAACACTGAGTCATTGCCTGAGCCATGCCCCAGAAAGTCAAAATTACTTGCTCCCAGCATATCCTCTGTGAGCCCAAAGATCGGGGAGGAGGGAAGGGGAGCCGGATCAGAGGATCAAAGAGTTGGAAGTTAGAAGGGATCTCAAGGGTGATCTAGTTCATACCCCTCCTTTTACAGGTGAGAAAACTGAGACCCAGAGAAGGGGCTTGCTCAAGGTCACACACGTGGTAAATAGCAAAGCCAGGATGCTGGCTCAGCTCTCTCATGCTGCTTTCCTGAGAGTCAGGAGCTGGGCTCTCTAGTCCTGGCTCCACTGCTAAAGAGCTGGGGGAATTTGGCAAATGCATGAGCAGGGAATCTGGAAAAGAGGATGAATAAAGGCACTCTATTTCCCCTCCCCCCCTCTCCCTTCTTCCCTCCCTTCCTTTTCTCTCCCCCTTCTTCCTCTCCCCCTCCCATTCTCCTTCCTTCTTCCTCCTTTTCTTTCTCCCTTCCCTCCCTTTCTCTTTTCCCTTCTCTCCCTTTCTCTTCTTTCTCCCATTCTCTTCTTCTCAAAATTTTCTTCTCTCCCTTTCTCCTTTTTTTTCTTTTCCCTCCTTTTTGTTTCACTTTCCTTTTCTTTCACCTCTTTCTTCCTCCTTTCCTCCCCCCTCTCCACCTTTCTGCCTTTACGTGTGCTTCTTCCCCCCCCCCACTTTATCTCTATGTGACTTTCTAGATTTCATATATAAGCACATCCTGAATAAAAGAAACTGCATTAATTGGCTTGCTTAAGTCTCCCTCTAGATTGAGTCAGGGATATTAGAAGATTCTCAGAGAGCTGGCCCTTTATTTTGCTGGAGTTTTCTCCTGAAGCTAGAAACACAAGAATCTAGTTAACCTTTCATCACCTTACCATATTGTGCTTCTGCTCCTGCTGTTCCTACAGTTTAAATCCAGATTCTCCTCAGGCAACAATAAGTTCCTACCCCTTTTTAGATTTCTGCAAAATGAGAAGACTGTCCTAGAATCAGGGCTTCTTAAAAACAACCCCTTTTTGGCAGAGAAATTTTTATGTGATCCTAAATATATACACATACATACATACATACATATAATATATACATATATGTATATATAGGCATACAAATCAAACATTTACTGATAATCATAATTTCATGACCCCCCACATTCAATTATAAGACCCCATAAGAGGTCACAAACTACAGTTTAAGAAGCCGGGAACTAGATGACTGATCTAGGATATTTATATAGGCATACCTTTGTTTTATTGTGCTAATTGTCATTTACAGATATTGCATTTTTGTTTTTGTTTTTACAGATTGAAGGTTTGTGGAAAACCTGCACTGAACATATCTCTTTTGGACCGTTTTTTCAACAGCATGTGCTCACATCATGCCACATTTTGGTAATTTCCTCACTATTTCAGATTTTTTCATTATATCTGTTTTAGTGATCTGTGATTAATGATTTTTGATGTTATTATTTTAATTGTCTTGGGGTACCACAAACCACACCCATATAAGATGATAATTTTAATCCATAAGTATTATGTGTTCTGGCTGCTCCACTGACCAGCCATTACTGCCTTTCTCCCTTTCTTTGGGTCTCCTTATTCCCTGAGACACAACAATATTGAAATTAGAATAATTAATAACCCTGCAATGACTTTTAAAGGTTTAAATGAAAGGAAAAGTCAATGCATGGGCCAACTTCATCCTTGTCTTATTTTAAGAAATTGCCATAGCTACCCCATCCTTTATCAAGCCCCACTTTGATCAGTCAGTACTCATCAACATTGAAGTAAAACCTTCTACCAGCAAAATAATTACAACTCACTGGAAGCACAGATAATGGTTAACATTTTTTTTAGCAATAAAGTATTTTTTGAGGTATATAAATTTCTTACATAAGTGTGCACACTTTGTAGACTACAATAGAGTGTAAGCATAATTTTTATATTCACTTGGGAAACCAAAAAATTCATGTGACTAATTTTATCGCAATATTTATTTTACTGTGGTGGTCTACAACTGAACCCATATTTTTAAGACATATCTGTAGAATGAAGCTCCCTGAGGGCAGGAATTGTTTCATTTTTGCTTTTGTACTCTCAGCACATACGATAATACCTGGCATACTTAAGAAGGATAGGGATTGGAACAGTAATTTCATTGGTACAGGAAACTCCCTGTACCAAAATAGATTAGCACTTTCTCTACTATTTATATCTTTTTTCCCCCTCAATGGTATTTTAATTTTCCAAACACATGTAAAGATAGTTTTCAATATTCATTTTTGTAAAACCTTGTGTTTCAAATTTTTCTCTCTCCCTCTCTTACCTCTCCTCTTCCCCAGATAGCAAGCAATCTGATATAGCTTAAATATGCACAATTCTACGCATTTCCATATTTGTCATGTGATATAAGAAAAATCAAATCAAAAGCGAAAAGGTCACAAGAAAGAAAAAAAAAAACAAACAAGCAAGCAAACTATTTTGAAAATACTATTCTTTTTTTTTTTTTTTTTTTTTTGCTGAAGCAATTGGGGTTAAGTGACTTGCCCAGGGAAGTGTTAAGTGTCTGAGACCAAATTTGAACTCAGGTCTTCCTGACTTCAGGGTTGGTGCTCTATCCACTGCGCCATCTAGCTGCCCCAAAAATACTATTCTTGATACACATTCAGTCTTCACAGTTCTCGCTCTGGATGTGGATGGCACTTTTCATCTCAAGTCTATTGGAATTGCCTTGAATCACCACAATTTGTAGTCTTAAAGAATTAACTGGATTCTGAGAGAAAGGTTAACACAAATAGCATGTGTCAGAGATGAAACTTGAACCTGGGTCTTCCTGACTTCCTGGCTGGTTGGACTAAGAATGCTTTTAAACTCTGATAGTCTACAATTCTAAAATTCTTTGATTCATTAAAGGGCTCAGTTGTAAAAGTTAATAATTACATACTATGCTGGTGCCTTATGCTCCATAGGAGCATTCAAAACCACACAACACACACAAGAGCATCTTTATGATTGAGTAAAGTGCACAGGATCACACCCTGATACACATAAGACAAATTAGAACATGATAGAGGGTTTGGGGGGTGGGGTGCTGTGTTATAGCATCATGGAGTTGAAGGCTGACCTCTGAGACTAGTCCATCTAGTACACCCTAACTTGATGAACTAGTGGTCAATCAGTTTCTGTTTAAAAACTCCCAGTGGGGTCTTCTCATTATTTCCCATTCCACTTTAGGGTACATCTAATTGCTCAGAAGTTTTTCTTGCACTGAGTTGAAAAGTGCCATATAGCAACTTTTACCCATGACTCCTGGTTTTGCCCTCAAGATCCAAGTCTGTGTTTTCTTCTACAGAGCCCTTCAAATATTCAAAGATGTTTGTCATGTGCACCCCAACAATGTATATTTTTAACATATTTAACATATATTGAGCTACTTGTCATCTAGGAGATGGGGTGGGAGGAGGGAAGGAATTTGGAACACAAATTTGGAACCTTTTGCAACGGTCAATGTTGAAAAATTATCCATGCAGATGTTTTGAAAATAAAAAGCTTTAATTAAAAAAATAAATAAGAGGTCCAACCAGCCAGGAAGTCAAGAAGACGCAGCTAGTGATACAGCTAGTAAGTATTTAAGGTCATATTTGAACACAGGTCTCCTTGACTTTAGGCCAAACACTGTATCCACCTAGTTCACCAATTTGACTGAACTATATGGTTTCTTAAGCTATTTTTCACATAGCATGATCTCAAGACCTTTCAATGTCTTTGTCATCCTTCTACCAATGCAGGACTGTCTTTTCCTGAGTCTCGGTTACTATGCTTCATTTAAAATGGTATTAGCTTAAACAAAAAAACTTCCATATTACACTATTGACTTGTATTGAGTTGGCATATCAATAGAACCCCTAAGTCTTTTTCAAAGTATTATATAAGTTGATTACTCCATCTTGTACTTGTGAAGTAGTTGTTATTTTTTCAATCCAAGTACAAAGTTGTCCCTTTATACCTATTAAATTTCATCTAATTAAATTTATTTTAGCCCAGCATCCAAACTAGTCAAGATCTCTTTGGATACAAATTCCATTATTCAGTATGTTAACTATGCCTCTCAGCTTATTAATATTTTTTAAAAACATTTTTAATTGTAAATTTGACAAACTCTAATAAATAAGAAAATTTCTGTACAAAGAAAGAAAGAAAAAAGAAGATCGTACATGAAATCTCTGATGTTAAGTGAAGTGAGAAAAACCAGGGGAACATTGTACACAACAATAAGATTATGTGATGATCAACTGTGATGGACTTGGCTCTTTTCAACAATGAGGTGATTCAGGCCAAATCCCAACAGAATTGTGATGGAGAGAGCTATCTGCATCCAGAGAGAGGACTATGGGGACTGAATATGGATCACAACATAGTTTTTTCACTTTTGTTGTTGTTGTTTTTTCTTTCTCATTTGACCTGATTTTTCTTGTGCAGTATGATAAATGTGGAAATATGTTTAGAAGAATTACACATGTTTAACCTATACTGGATTACTCACTGTCTAAGAGAGGAGGAAAGGAAGAAGGAGAGAAATTTGGAAAACAAGGTTTTGCAAAGATTAATGTTGAAAGTTATCTTTGCCTGTATTTTGAAAAATAAAAAGTTATTATTTTTAAAAGGATATAATATTTAATATAAGTTATGGTGAATGATCAGTCAATAAACATTAAGTATCACCCAATTTTTTTCTCTTGAATAAATAAAGGAAAAATAAGCTTCTGGAGGAGAGGGACTATTTTTTTTTTTTTATTGCTTGTTTTTGTGTTTCCAGCACTTAGCACAATATCTAGCACATTATAAATGTGTTAGTGAATAATCTATTTAACTAGTAATCTGCCATCTATCTATCCATCTATTTACATATACACACATGTATATGCGGGTATGGGGGTGCATGTGTGTGAATACATATAATAATCTCAGCTCAAATCTAGGCTTTCTTACATAGCATCTGTTTGATGAGAAAACCACTTTCTTTCTCTGGACTTCAACCTCCCTACCTATAAAATAGAAGGGATGAACTAGATAGTCTCTAAGGCCCCCTTTCACTGTAACATTCTCTTGTTCGATGATCCTAAAGTCTTTTCTACCACTGTTACTGTTCCATATTCTAATATCCATTCCAGGTATGATATTCTGTGTTCTAGATCATCTTCTTGTTCAGTTGAGTTCAACTCTTCACAACCCTATTTTGAGTTTTCTTGGTAGATACTGGAGTGGTTTGCTATTTCTTTCTCCAGCTCATTTTACAGATGAGTAAACTGAGGCAAACAGATACCCAGCTAGTATCTGAGGCCAAAGTTGGCCCAGTACTCTAACTACTGCCCCTATAGCTTTCATACATCTTGAAATGCCTTCCAGTTCTGACATTTGTTGATCAATTTGTATGATTAATTAGGTATGTTTTGGGTCTGAATGCTGTGGTAATATATACAGAAGCTCTTGTCTCTCTCTCTCTCTCTCTCTCTCTCTCTGAGGGACAGTTCTCTAATACTCCATTTGGCATTATCTCTTTTTCTACTCTTTAGCTTTAGCTATGCTCCATCCATTTGTAAGGGGCAAGTGACTAGCACTCCAGTTCCAATAAACCATTTAATACTAAGTAGTTTTACCAAAAGATATTTACTTCAGAGATATAGCCAGGAACTGAGTAGATGCCCATCAGTTGGAGAATGGCTGAATATAAATGTTATGGGATATTATTGTTCTATAAGAAATGATCAGGATTTCAGAGAGGCCTGGAGAGATTTTCATGAACTGATGCTAAGTAAAGTGAGCAGAACCAGAAGATCATTATACACGGCAATAGCAAGATTATATAATGATCAATTCTGATGGACGTGGCTTTTTTCAACAGTGAGATGATTCAGGCCAGTTCCAATGGTCTTGTGATGAAGAGAGCCATTTATACCCAGAGAGAGGACTGTGGGAAGTGAGTGTGGATCACAACATAGCATTTTCACTTTTTTGTTGTTGTTTGCTTGTATTTTGTTTTCTTTCTCATTTTTTTTTCCTTTTTGATCTGATTTTTCTTGTGCAGCATGACAATTGTGGAAATATGTACAGAAGAATTGCACATGTTTAACATATATTGGATTACTTGTCTAGGAGAGGGAGTGGGAGGAAGGGAGGGAAAAATTTGGAACACAAGGTTTTGCAAGGGTAAATGTTGAAAATTATCTTTGTATATGTTTTGAAAATAAAAACCTTTAATAATAATAATAATAAAGATATAGCCAGGACAAAGTACAAGCATTTCTCTCAAAACCTGAGGACATAATTCCCTGCCCCTTTGTCCACATACATATATTTCAGTCATATGGTAGGCAAGAGGTTCAAAACTTAGTTCAGGCCATACATAGCAGTGGTCCTACTAAGTGCATGTTGAAAGGCAGCATCTCTGTGAGCTTCCATTGAGCTGGAGTCCTTCTTCAGGGCATCATTGTTGGCTCAATAACAACACTCTGCCTGGATTCTTGAACTCCCAAGGGCATCAATGTTGGCCTAGCTACAATATCCTACCTGAATTCCTACACTCCCAGATACCTCTGGCTCATGCCACAAGAGACTCTACTCCTTGTACCTAGAAAGAAAAAGAATAAACAAGAAGGCTGAGAACTCAGCCTGCTTCTAGAAGGACCATATGGCCTCAGGAAGGGAAGAGACAAGAAAGCCCTCCTTCCTTACCACGTGGTCTCACATGCCATGATCAAGAGTCACTTTGCTTCCCCAGACTCTAATGTAGCAAAGAAAGACAGCAGACAGGTCCTTTTGAACACAATGATTATCTGGTCAATGGAAAAAGATTCTTAGCCAAACCAGTTACAGATGTTCCATACTTGCATTTCCCTCACATGTAATCATTGTCCCCCTGGAAGGAGTTTCCTTGCAGCCTCTAACTTACAGACTGATGAAGCCTACATATGTGCCAGACTCTAATTGCACTAGGATAGCAAAGTCCATCTGATGGTGCACATGGTTCCAATCTACCACTTTGAGTTCTGCTTCTAGTTAGGCGATAGCCCAATACTGGGAAGATGTGGTACATGGCAAGCTCAAGTAGTGCTTTAGTCCTCCCTCCAATCCATGAGAAAGTAGCTGCAGGTGGGTTGCTCCAAGCCAGTGGAGAGAAAAGCAGCTTCTGGCTTGATTTTTTTTGTTTTGACCCTCACTTACCAGGTACTGAATTGTTTCTAGGTTCCCATGAAGGAAATGGAGTGTTGGGTAGCACCCTTTCCCTCCAGCTCATCACTATGTCTACAAGGAGAATGGACTGAATTAAGTAAGCTTGAACCTAGCCCTGTAGGCTTCATTTTCTGTTTTGTGTTTCCTTTACTGAGTAGTTGATTGAAATTCATTCTCAGGGCAGATGTGTCTAGACTTGGAAGAGATCTTGTGAAATGGCATGGCCCAGAGGCTCTGTGGGTCCCTTTGAGTTGCAGCTTGTTGGAAGCAAAGGTAGTTTCTGTGTGAGAAAACACAGAGAAGACTGGGCTGCTATACTAGCAAACATGTCCTGAAAATTACTTGACAGTGAAAAGCTGAAGGGAAATGTAAAATGCTTAATTAGCAGCCCTGCAAATGGCTTTTTGTTCTGATGGGGTTTAAGGATCAACTTCCCAGAAGATTGTAACAGTTAAGTTACTTAATCTTGTTTAAGTCATTCTTTCTATTAATGCATGCTGTGAATCTTGTATGTTGTGTGTAGGAATAAATTACCTGCACATACTTTATTCATATTCATATTTACTGAGTACCTTTTTCTCTTCTTTTTGGGGGGAAACCCTGGACTTGAGCCAACACCTAAGCTACAGATAATTTATCCCCAGAGTTCACAGGGAAAGATTTTACTGAATTGATGAGTGTGAGAAAGGGGAGCCTAATATCTCTATTTAGAAGCAGGCTCCCCCAGGCCTGAACCTAGGTCCAGAGTAGAAAGGCCCCATGAGCACAGAAGGGAGTGCTGAAGTACCCCAACTCCCATGGGATCAGCAGAATTTCTCTGAAGTTAGATTCTGAATCTGTAAGATGGTTATGGGGACAAAGAGCCCCCTTATAAGAAGGTTGTGGAAGATGCAGACGCCAGATCTGAAGATGTACATTTCCAAGCTGAACACAGAAGAAATTTGTTACTGGACACAACCTACCAGAAGTGAGGTGCTAAGAAGGAATAGGGAGGTAATTTTACAGCTTCAGAAGGAAATCTTGTATCTTAGTATTTTGGTGTTAGAGGGTGTATGTTAATTCAGAAGGACTTCCTTTCAGAGACTGAAAGAAGAAACATCAGAGCTTACTTTATCAAAAGGCAATGACAGAGAAATAGGAACTGGTCACAGAAGCAAAGGCCCTGATGGCAATGCTCTGCCACTTGCTATATTACCTTGTTACCTTGTCACTCTCTAAGCCTCAGCTTCCCTATCTGTAAAATGAGAGTAATCATTTCCATTGTTACTGTTATTCTTCATAACCCTATTTGGGTTTATTTGGTTGGGGATGGGGGCAAAGATATTGGAACAATTTGCCATTTCCTTCTCCAGCTCATTTTGCAGATGAAGAAACTGAGGCAAAGGAGGTTAAGTGATTTGCCTAGGCTCACACAGTTACTAAGTGTCTGAGGCTCCGCACTCAGTGCTCTATCCATTGTACCACCTATCTACCCCAAGAGTAACAATGTGCAAGCTATTTGCCTCCTAGAGTTACTGTGAAGAAAGATACAAAGTGCTATATTTATTAAGTAGTTATTATTATTGCTGCAAGACTAGATGTAATTGGTAGATGTATAAACACATAGAAATGCAACTCAAAGGTAGCATGGTCTGGGATCTTTCCCCCCTTTGCAAAGAGCAAAGAAGGGCACTGGGGGCACCACTAGCAGCATACCTGAGGGCTGGAGGAAGCAGCGTCCAAGAAGTCTGACTTTAAAACAAAAGGCATTCTCTGCTCTCTCTCAAGGGCGAAGGTAGCCCTTAGCTGAACTCCACAGCTTAGCCTCTTCCCACTTAAGCATCCCTAACACAGAAGACAGCAAATAGCGAGTGAACCCATTTATTCTATTAAAACATTAAACAGAAATTGGAGAAGTTCTATAGATTAGAATACAGTAAAGAATATGTGACTAAGCAGACTCTTAAGGTAAGGGTAGGAAAGGATCTCACCTTAAACCGAGATGAGAGGGAATCATCTCACCAACTCGAGTCCACTTTCAGCTGCCAAATACTGGAAGACAAGAGATATGTGCGAGGCCAGCTTCCCCATATGTCAGGGGCTCCAGTTAGCCATCCAAACCTTTGAGCTTACCTCTTGTGAGCAGCCCTGCCTGGATCAGTTTATGTTCCACAAACTGTCTTATGCTCAGCATCCTTTCAACCAATAAGGGTTCCATCATCTTCCTTCTATGCAGCATGAAGCACAGAAACATTTTTCTCTGGAAAAAAACCTCTTCAAGCTTAGTCAGAAGCAGGGTTACAAGAGGGTTTGGAGAGGGGAAACAACTTGGGACAATGAGTTTGTGACATAACCAAAAACAGAATCAGAACTCAGACCTCCTGTCTGAGGAAACCCAGGGCTCTTTTTACCACCCCAGTCTATCAAGTCTTTTAGTTACTCCCAAATTGCAATGACTTAAATTTAACAATTGTTTATTAAGTTTTTATTACGTGGAAAAAACCAACAACTTTTTACAGTGTGACAGATGATGAGGTCTTCAAGGTTGGGTGTGGTTAACAGAGGAATTGATAAAAAAAAATCCCTGAGGCAGGCAGGGAGAAGACTCTGATAGAGATTAGTTCAGCTCCATGGTCCCACCCTCGGGAGAGGTCTTCCAGAAGACCTTCCAGAAATCCAAGTTATGTCAAAAGCCTAAGGTCCACCCTCTCTAGAGGTCTATTTGCCTCCTAGAGTTAGCAGCTTTACCTTGCCATGTCCCATCAAAAATCCCAGTCATGTCTCTGAGGTTAAATTTTCCCTATAAAATCTACTTATGGGCCATGGCTTCTTTGCTATCTTACTTTGGGTCAATCTACCACAGCACTCTGTCTCATGGTGTGTTTCTCTTTATCCCTCCCCTATGCCACTTGGTCTCTCCTAACCCTACCATGCCTTGTGGAGTCTATGCTGACCCCACTTCTCCTCCTTATAGCCAGCTAATTCTTATAGGGTGCTAAGTCCCTTTCAGGATTTAACTTGCCAGCTAAGGGCATGCCCCAACCTGCTAGGGTGCTCCCTTTCTCCTAGATAATTGTGAGTTTCCATTGAAGAACTTGTTTTTCATATGCTCTCCCAACTCTATTTCATATTTACCATTCCTGGTGTGTATTGTGTCCCTTCATTTTGTCTGATAACTATTCTCCTAAATAAATCTAACCTTTTGCCAAAGAGAATAGCCATTGTGAATTCTTCACATGGCTAAACCCCAACTTTTGGTGCCTACTCATCTGATGTCTACCCACCCACATCACCCAGATCAGCAGAGAAGTCATATAGTATAAGTATAGATCAATCAACCAACCAATATTTATTGGCACCTGAGTTATGGCCCTTGTCACACAAAAACTCATATTCTATTGGGAGAAATAGAATATGAACGTTTGTGTGACAGGGATGCACACATACATGTACATATGTATACTGTATATATGTATAAACTCATATAATATACAATCATATTATTAAAACACTGTATATGCATACACGCACACACACGCACATCTACATGTAAAACACACATACACATATGTATAATATTTACACACATCACACATAGATTATATGCATATGCACATGTGTGTATATGTAAACAGACACTTGTGTGATATGTGTACATGTATAAATATGCACAATACACACTATACATGTCTGTATAGATATATACCTACACATATAATATACGCCTATACATGCATGTATTGTATAAATATACACATGCACATATTTGTGTATTGCACAAACACACAATACATAATATACATGTATAGGGTTAAATGCACCCATGATCATCATATATGCATGTGTGTCTATAAACACATGTACACTTACAATCACAATATACATGCATGTGTGTACATAAACATGTGTCTAACATGTACTACGAATATACACAACACTGTGCATGCACATATATGTATTATAATTATATACACACAATAAGCGTGTGTGTGTTGCATGATTGTATGCATATATGTGTGCACTGTGTATATGCAATTGTGTATACATGCATGTGTGTATGCATTCATGTATATATACACAGGCTCAATGCTCTGTCCTCTATGTCATCTACATACCTAGATATATAGACAGGGATAGAACACTGGGCTTAGAGGCACTCATCTTCCTGTGTTCAAATCTGAACTCAGACACTTACCAGTTGTATGAGCCTAGGCAAGTCACTTAACCTTGTTTGCCTCAGTTTCTTCATCTATAAAATGAACTGGAGAAGGAAATGGCAACCCACTCCAATATCTTTGCCAAGAAAACCCCAAAGAGGGACATGAAGAGTTGGATATTACTGAAAATAACTGAACAACAATGAAACAATATATATGTGTATACATATATACACACATACATACATATGCACATATATACACATTTATGTACATATATAACATGTAAGGGTAAATGAAATAGCTACAAGGTGATTTTGTGGGGAAGGAATGAGCAGTTACGGTTAGGAAAAGCTTTATAAAAACTGACAACTGAGTCTTGAAGGTACTAGATATTCTTTGAGACAGTGCTGAGAAGAGAGAACATTGCAGGCATGGGGAAAAGTCAGCACAAGCTGACAGCCAGTACTAAGGCACAAAGGTGGGAGATGGATAATCATGTCTGAGTCAGAAGGACAGTTTGAATAGAACATAGTATACTTGGAGAACAGTAAAGTAATATGTAATGCTGGAAAAGTAGGTTGGCATCAGGTTGTGAAGGTTATTAAATGCTCCCCAAAAAGGGATTTATATTTGAACCTGGAAGTAATTCTGATAGTATAAGACAGAAGGGTAATACCCTCTGGGGGGGGGGGGTAGGTGTGAGTGGGTGATATGTTTAGATTTGCGCTTTAATTAAGTACCTTGACAATAAATATGGAGGATGGATTGGAGTGTGGAAAGATTTGAGGCAAGGAGAACAATTAGGAACTAGTAATAATCATGCAGGCAAGTGGTGATAAGGATCTGAGTATCTCCAATATGTCCTGTCTATATCTTATTTATATATGATTGTGTTCATGTTTTCTCCCCCATTAGATTATGAGTGCCCTTGCCTTTCTTTGGATCCCCAAAAATCAGCACAGTAGTTCCTAGAACATAGTGGGTACTTAATTAATGTTTGTTAACCTTACTTGAACTCAAGCAGTAACTGTATGAGTGGAGATAAGAAACAGATGGAAGAAATGCTGTGGAGGTAGATTTGGCAACTGAGTAGATATTCTAAGTAAGAAAGGAGTCAAGTCCTCCTCACAGGCCCCTTCCAGCTCTGCATCTATAGTCTTCATGTAAGGGAATGACTCTTATCTGGATGTTTTTATTTCTTGAAAGGATTTTTGTTTCAAAGACAAGGAAAAAAAGCAGCTTCTTAGTACTTGGGCAAAAATACAACTATGGTTGAGAGGACCTTAGAGAAAGTAGCTTCTCAGAGGAAAGGATTAAAAGTACCTGAGACAAAGTAGTCTTTCAGAGAAAAAGTACTTACTGAGAGTAAAGATGGCTGAAATGTCTTACTTCCTCAGCAATTCATTTGAACATAATTATTGTATGATAGCAGCTGGATGGTGCAGTGGATAGTTTCAGGCCTGAAATCAAGAAAACTCATCTTCATGAGTAAAAATCTGACCTCAGACACTTACTAGCTATGTAACCCTGAGCAAGTCATTTAACCTTATTTGCCTCAGTTTCCTCATCTGTAAAATGAGCTAGAGAAGGAAATAATAAACCACTCCAGTATCTTTGCCAAGAAAACCCTAAATGAGGTCATGAAGAATTGGACACAACTGAACAACAATAACAAATTGTATGGACTTTGAGGGTGATGATTGGGAAAATCCCCACATCAAGAACTTTTTTGGTAACTGGAACAATCAAACTTAGCTTTTCTGTCCTGGGTCTAATAGCAATGTGAATTCTGATTGCTTACTCTATGGCACAGGTGAGTCATTTCACACCAGAGAACTGTGTAAGTATCAGTGAGAGACTAGAACTAGTGACTGAAGAAGCTGAGTAGCAGCCATTGATAGCAGAAGACAGAAGCTGAGCCCAAAAGAGTCAGAGTGACTTGAATCAGAAGAGAGGAGTAGCTGCTTTAAGCTGAGCCCATCCCAAGGCCAACTTTGCAACTACTACTGGGAACTGATTTGATTAGAAGAATCCTTTGTTGTTTGAATATCTGTTGGGAAAAGGAAAAAGTTAGGCTGCTTTGCCCTTAAGTGCTACCTATAGCTTGAGTGAGTATAAACCTTCTGAACCCAGTGAGCAAACCTGAATTACACTGAAAGTGCCACACTGTTTTGCTAAATTAATGCTACCTCAGAATCCAACAGACCTCAATAGTTCTGCAGACTCCAGGTTTAGGGTCTCCTCTTTCACCAAAAAAAACTTCGTAGTGTGTCAAGTGTGTTTGGAAGAGCAGCCAGCAGAGAAGTAGTTTCTCCCAGAAAGACAGTAGAGAAGTCCAAAAAGGGAATATATCCCCATCTAACAGATGCCATTTGGTAAAGACTTATTCCCTAAGGAGATGAAGGACTTAAGGCCTGCAGTTCACAGTTGTGAATTGTCCCAAGCAAAGTTTCCTGGTTCATATAAGCCTTCTTGTCAGGTTTCTCTAAGTCTATGTCTCTTCTTCTCCCACAGACCCTATGTGCATTAAGGAAAAAGTGTGACTCAGTTTCTAAAATTTTTGATATTTTATTTTTTCTCTAATTACATATAAAAATGTTTTTAATATTCTTTTTTTTTCTAATTTTGAATTCCAGATTTTCTCCCTCTCTCCCTTTCTTCCTCCCTTATTGAGAAGGCAAGAAATCTGACCTGTTATGTATATGTTGCCATGCAAAACACATTTTCATGTAAAGCATGCTGTGCAAGAAAACACAGACAAGGGGGGCATCTAGGTGATATGGTGGACAAAGCACTGGCCTTGGAGGAGTTCAAATCCAGCCTCAGACACATAATTTCCTAGCTATATGATCCTGGGTAGAAGATTTAACCCCAAATGCCTCACATACAACCCAAAAAAGAAAGAAAAATGAAAATAGATAAAAATCTCCCCAAAAATAAAGTTAAGAAAAAATATCTTTGATTTGTATTTAGGCTCTACCAGTTCTTTTTCTGGTAATAGCACCTTTCATCATATGTCCTTCAGAATTGTCTTGAATCATTGTATTGCTGAGAATAGCTGTCATTCACAGTAGATCATCATGCAATATTGTTTTACTATATACAGTGTTCTCCTGGTTCTGCTCATTTCACTTTGTATCAGTTCATATAAGTCTTTCCAGGTTTTTTCTGAGAGCATCCTGGTCATGTGACTCATTTTTATGTGTAGACTGTCCTGTTATGCTTACTCTTACTTTTACCTTCTTGTTTAGTAAATATTTAATGATTAAGAATTAATGCTGTCTTCTCAGCTGATTTTTTTAAATAGCATAATAGTTGGGGCTCAAGGGCTACAGTTATGAATAGTAGATGTCTAGTTTCCCTATAGTTACCACTAGGATCCTGAGAGTGTTAGTAATACCAGTAGTAAAAAAAATTAAATAGGAAGCAACAAAGTACAGTGGAAAGAAGTAGTCAAAGAACTCAATTTGAATTCCAGATCTGCTACACCCTCCCTGTGTGACCTTGAATTTTCCCTACCTCTGAGTCTCAATTTCCTCATTTGTAAAATGAAGGGGCTAGACTAGATGGACTCTTCACTGAGTCCCAGATTGCTAGAAAGCCTCCTTAATGAAGTCCATGGTCTTTTGAAATTGATTTCCCTAACCACTCAAAGTGCATAGAAATGCAGATTACTCAGATGAGGATATGCAGTTTGGAAGGGACAGCTTGTCCAATTAGTGCCTTGGTACCTATATCTCAGCACTGCAGAATGACAAGTAAGGCTCAAGATTAACTAGGCAGAGCCCTGCTGGCTAGATCGCAGTTGGAAAATTAGCACTTTCAGTTTTCCCAAGTGTCTCTCTTTTTAATTCAAATACTATCCTGGTGATGCTATATGACTATAGATCATGGAATACCATGATTTCAGAAGAATCATAATTATAGGTAACCAAAGGGAAATGAAAACCAAAAGGAATGATGGAGAGGATAAGCATGACACAAAAATGTTTCCAGCAATGACTGCATTTGAGTTATCAAGATAAGAACTTGGGGCAGCTAGATGGTGCATTGTCCCTGGAATCCAAAGGACCTGAGTTCAGATCAGACCTCAGCCACTTAATATTTCTTAGCTGTGTGATCTTGGACAAGACACTTAACTTGTCTTCACCAAATTACTTCACAAAAAAAAAAAGATTAAGACAAGAACTTGTCCAGAAGAGAAGATGTATCAGTCACTGACATCAAGGGCAAGAGATAGCAGATGACTAGCCTACATACTTCATTGGCATCTACAACATGGTCAAAAGGAAAGTCTCCAGCACATTGGATACGGTGTCTGGAGGAGTTAAGAGAAAAAACATGATAAATATCACTCAGGATAAGAAAATGTAGATGGGTTACAACCTATTAATGGAGGGAATATAAAAATGGACCAATACAACCAAAGTACCCTACTACATACTTACTTCTTTAACCCCCAGTTTCATCTGTGAAATCTGGTTATTACTTTTCTCACAGTATTTCTGTGACAAATCAAATGACAAAAATGGGTGGGAAAGTGCTTAGTGACCTATTTCATTGATTTGATACTTTGACTGGTCCATTTTGCATGAAGCTATGCTCTGGCACCTTGGAGATAGATTGGCTTTTGCTGAGAGACAAGAGCTTTTTCTTATTAAGATAAGTAGCAATGCCTTTGTTAGCAGCTCTGTTGCTGTTGTTCATCCTTCATCCTCCATTCTGAAGAGAATCAATGACATCTGGAGGGTGATATCTTGACTTGCAAATGAATTGGATTTAAGTGAGACAGGGCTGTGTAAAGTGTAAAGCCTTAGTCTCTTCTTCAGAGTTATTCTTGTCCAGTGGCAAGACACCGATGTTCATGGCTGGGATTTGTATAAAAGACGATTGGTGACAGAAAGTTGTGGCGGATGGATTCTTTTAGAGGAATCTCCCCACTATAGTTACAAGAGTTGTGCTCTCCTCTCTTTTGGTAGGCAGATCTTTTAGCAGATCAGCTAAGCTCTAGCTCCAGTTCTCCTTGGACTTTCAGCAAGGGGTAATGGTGGAGATATTTCTCTCCATTATGCCTGCAGAAGCAGTAATGGGATTTATAACAAGAGTGGATGGTATTGTGAACACGTGGTTCTGTAGGTGGGTCTGAAACTGGATCTCAAGTCCTTGGCTAGCTCTTCTGTTTTATGTTCTTTCCTTGAACCTATTTTCTGGCCCTGGCAGTCATTTTGTGAGTTTGAGAAATCAGGAGTTCCTAAGTAGGGGCTGGAGAAATCAGGCGTTCCTAACAAGGGGTTGCTATTAACCCAATAGGGTTAATTAGCTATTAACTATATCACCTCTTAGAAGACTATCACCAACAGAGGTCTAGCGCCCACCAGGCAGAGGTCACAGTTCTGAGCTCAAAGGGAAAATGCAAGTTTACTTATCCTAGTAGTCAGATGCAGTGTTAATCCCAGGAACTTCCCTTTATAGAATACATTTTAAAGCAATCTCTTATCACATGCTGGAGTAAGAACAGATTTTTTAAACAATGATTTTAATCTCAATCTGATTAGTGATAGAAGAGAAGTAAACATATATGCAATAAAAAGATACACAAATACATACATAGTCGCTCAGAAACATATAGCTACAAATATACTTATGGACATAACAAAAGAAACACAAATACATCTAACACAAAAATACACATACAGATAGATACTATTACATTCACATAAAGACCCCCCTACTCTCATAAACATAAAAAATGAAAAAAAAAGAGATATAATCACACATACATGCGAAGACAAGTAAGCTTTTCTTCTTAAATACTCTCTCCTTCCTTGACTTTCCCAAGATACTACTGGCTTCTAACTCTCCTTTTGCTTGACTGAACATTCCTTTTCAGTCAGCTTTTCTGATTCACCTCTTTCTCCCATTCCCTAAAGATGGATGTCTTCTCACCCTTTTTCTTCCTCTATGCTTCCTTGGCAAGTTCATCTACTCTCATGGGGCCAACTATTATCTCCATTCAGATGGCTCCCAAAGCTCTAACTCCAAGATTAATATCTCTCCCAAACTCCAGTTCCACCAGCAGGTAAGCAATTCACCAATTGCCTGCCCACAAAACCTTTCTACCTGGATGCTCTAGCAGAATCTTAAATTCAAAGTTTTGAAAATTGAATGTATCATCCTTTCCCTAACTGATGACTCCACTAGCCTCCCACTCATCCTGATTTGAAACTTCCCAGTCATCTTTGATTCTCTATCCTTTTTTGCCCTTTTACATCTCCTCAGTCAAAAGTTGACTTTATCTCCAGAATTCTATTTTTTTTCCACTCATACTATTATCACTCTCATCATTTCTTATGTAAACTACTAAAATAGTCTAGCTGGTCTCTTTGTTTCCAGTCTTTTCTCTCTCTAGTCTGTCCTTTGGAGAAATGCCAAAATTATCTTCTTAATGAACTAGTCTAACAGTCTCGTGCTCAAAAACTTTCAACAATTCTATATTTCCCAAAGAATAAAATGCAAACTCCTTAGCCTTGAATTTTAATATTCTTTATATTCTGGTTCTGTTCTACCTTTCAAGCCTTATTTTACAACATTCCCTTTCACAAAATAGACAATTATTGTTCTCTAACCTCTGACCTCCCCTATGTGCAATGGAATCCTTTCTCATCTCCTTATTCTAAGTCTGGCTTCGACGTGTGAAGCTTGTTGAGAGAGGAAGAAAGGAGATGGCTTGAGCAAGTAAGAAGCTGAATAATGAGAAAGAAATTGTGAAGGTGATTTTCAGAGGTCTGGATTCATGAACAATGCTGCAGTTAAATTTGGGAGGAAAGGAATTTAGAAAAATATTGGTAGAGTTTGAGAATAAGCTATGGAAGGGCAATTTGAACTGAGGGGAAAAGGTTTAACTAAAAATTAAAGAACTCAATAAGAAGGAAGAAAAGGACTAAGCAGTCAGGACACAAAGAGAAGGGAAAAAAGAAGAAACCTAGCTGGTAAGGAAAGGTAAGTAAAACAATTACATAAAATAAATGGCTAAAGAAAACAAATTGGTTAAGCAAATAGGTTAGGGAGAAAAGGGAAGGAAGTAGGGTGAGGCTATAAAGTTCCTAACAGTTGATAAAGGTATAAAGGTCTTAACAGGTGTTTAGCAAGTGAGGTATAAACACCCACTAATAGTTCAAAAAAAAGACTGAGAATCTGATTCAGAAAGGAAAGCAGGAAGAGATCTCCAGAGACAGTTTGATGTGCAATGTTTGCATTTCTGCTCCGAACAGACAAGAAACTTACTATCTATGTATCATCAGTAGTGTAATCTCCCTCCTAGAAAAGAAAGGATGGAATTCAAGGAATATCCTTCCTCAATTCCTGTTATCAGGCACAAAGAAGCATTCCTTTAAAATAAACAACAGCAAAAATTCATTGAGGAGAATGGGAAAGAAGGGAAATTATTTTGAAATGGCAGAAAGGAAATTTGACCCTTACCAGGAGTTTGGAGGGTAGAATGTCATACAGCAGAGAAAGGAAAGGAAAGGGGAAGCTGTAACCTTGGAGATAACAACAAAAAAAAAAAAAAAATCTAATTTGAGGCTCTTCCTTGAGAGGAAAGGGTTGGATGTGTTGGTGTTGAAGCAATTGCTTGTCTTCCTAAGAATGATAAAGTAAAGGCAAAGAAGTTACCAGGTAAGAGCTTATTCAACAAGAATCAGAGGAAGAAGGGAATGCTAAGGCAGCTATTGGTTTGGTCTGATAAGAGAAGACTTTTGTCTTCCTAAGGCACGTTTCTACAACATAATAGAGAAACTCCTAAGACTTGAATACTTGACTACTATCCACTTCTGGTGATTCACAAAGGCACAAACAGTACTTCCAGAAGGAACCCAGGAAATATTGCCATATATTAAAAAGTACTGGGCAAGAAACTGAAGACATGAAGGTATAAGTTTATATTTTCCTCACTGCAGTTAATTGAAAGGAAAGTGTTCTGGGCTGGGCCTAACTCAGACTAGCCAGTTCCCCAGTAGCTTATATTTTATGGTGGAACAAAATGAAATACTTGGAGATCATTCAGTAATTAACAAAAAGAAATTTATTTAACTATAGCAGAAGGATATTCATCTAGGAGAGTGAAGGGAAAGAAGATCAAACAAGTATTTTTATGCCTACAAATTATTTTCAGGCATTATGATAAATACTTTATAAATATTATCTCACTGAAGACACTTTGAGTTGATTCAACTGAACAAAGCAACCTTACCTAAGTTAACTGTCACGGTCTGCAGGCACTAAGTAGCAGAGAGTAACTGCCTGTTTTGTATTTGGATGACCAGGAAGTGATGTCAACAGCCAGACTGCTTGGTTCTCTGAGCCAATTAAGTCTCAAGGATGATTTTAATACCTTTTATGGAAAAACTAGCCTAGCATACATGGGGGGCAGGGATTAGGATATTGCTCCCACCACACAAGTATGAGGAATGAAAAGCCCAAGAGTTTCTGGGCAATTAATAAATTTACTAATTAGAGTGGTAAATAACCAATAAATCTGTGGTTGTTGGTCTCTCTGGGCAACCAAAGACAAAACATGGAGATCCCTGAATGCTTAAATACCTCTGGAAAAGGAGGTACCTCTGACAGGTGAAAATCAATTGATGAACAATTAATGAGAGGGGTACACACATGAATGAGGAGGTGGACTAACAGTCTTCAGTTCCTCATGCTGAGAAAGTGACTTGATCATGAAACTCAGAGGCCTCCAGCAATCTGGACAAAAGAATCCTATCTCTACCCAGAAAACTCTGGATTGTTTTCTCCTTCAAAATCTGAGTCACCCTAAGTTCTAATGCAGGGTTCCAAGGACAGCGATTCATTTCCTAGGGGCAAAAACTCACCTAGACTGGATTCTGTTTACACTTTAAAAAAAAAAGTAAGGTCTTCTAGTTGGGTGGGGTTCTGTCCAAGATCCAGGAGTATGTATCCCAATCTATCAGCAATGTTACTCAGAGTCCCCAAATAAGGAAATAGAAAGAAAAAACTTCAATTCTAATTTAATAATTGGTTATTAATATAATACAAATGTAATCATTTTTCTCAAGGAATTTAGAAGGGGGGAAAATTGACATGAGAAAAGAACAGCTAGCTGGCTAAGAAGGTGCTGTCCCAAAATGGGATCTGGATTTCTGGACCATGGTTAAAAATATAGGAATGACAGATTCATGATCAGGAAATAGAGAAGATCTATAAAAGACTGGTAAGAATGCAATCAAAAGGAGTTTTGATTTTTTTTTTTTTTTTAAAGATTGGAGAGGGAGAAAACTGCTCATTTATATTCACCAAATTAGTTACAATAGAAAATAGCTATGGTAAAGGAGGAAGAATAGCAGTTAGGAAACTTAGAAGTTCAAAAGAAGCAAAAAATAAGGAGAGCCAGTAGGAAAAACCATAATAATTTGCAAAGCATTTAATCCAGTGTCTGGTACATAATAAATTCTTTTTTATATTTTATTTTATTTTTAATTTCAATAAATTCTTCATAAATGCTTCTTCCCTTCCTACTTTCCTCACCTCTTTCCTTTTCCTTAGTTTTAAATGTCTAAACACAAATGCTAAACACAAGCAAAAAGAATTAAAAGTCCTGACACAAGGAGTCAGTTGACTTTATTATTATTATTACTGAAGTTTGGTAGCTCTAGATTTTTATTAGACTTTGACTTTTAAAATTTTATTTAAATGAAATGAGAAGTAAAAGAGATTGTGGGATACCACTATACATTAAGAAGTATAATGTGTATATATATATATATATACATACACACACACACACACACACACACACACACACACACACATATATATATATTGCCTTTTCACATAAGAAAATCAAGGAACCAGAAAGAAGAAACACCATGGAAAGCATTTGGGCAAATGTCAATGAAAAAAGAAATAAAAGCCTACTTGGCACTGGAATATAATACAGATCACTTACAAAAATGAAACAACACAATGAAAGCTGGGAGCAAATCATAAGCACTATATAGTAGTAATCACCAGGTTTCAGTGTTGGGTGTAGTTAGCAGAGGAGCTGATAAAAATTAATCCCTGAGATAGGCAGGGAAAAGGCACTGATAGAGATGGCTTAGCTCTGTGGTCCCACCCTCTAGAGAGGTCTTCCTGTCAGAAATTCAGGTTATATCAAATCCCTGAGACTCACTCACCTTGTCATGCCCTGTCAGAAATCCCAGTCATGTATGTCCCTGAGGTTAAATTTTCCCTATAAAATCTACTTATGGGCCACCCCATGGTGGCTGCCCTCCTTTGGGTCAGTCTGCCACCACACTCTGCCTCATCATGCTACTTGGTCTCTCCTGACCCCACTTCTCCTTATCACTAACTCTTTTAGGGTGCTGAGTCCCTTTCAGGATTTAGCCTGCCAGCTAAGGGCATGTCCCAACCTCATGGTTGCTTCCTTTCTCCTAATAAGTGCCGTTACACTAAGGAACTTGCCCTTTTCATTAATTATTTTATTTTATTTTTTTGTTGCTGTTTGTGTTTTTTTTTCTTTTTCATTTTTTTAATTAAAGCTTTTTATTTGCATAATATATGTATGGGTAGTTCCTCAGCATTGATCTTTACAAAGCTTTCCGTTACAAATTTTACCCCCAGTTCCCTCCCCTCCTCTAGATGGCAGGAAGTCCACTACATGTTACTAATGTTGAAATACTTGACAAGTTGTTGTGCAAGAAAAATCCTATCTACAAGAAAAAAAAAAAATCAGAGAATGGAAACACATTGCAAGCAAACATCAATAAAGAGCATCTTTTCATCAATTATTAAAACCGCTTTTTATGTTCTCCGAACTCTATTTTATATTTACCATTCCCAGTATATATTGTATCCCTTCATCTTGTCTATAACCTATTCCCCTACCTTTTGCCAAAGACCATGACCAAACTCCAACTTTTGGTACCCACCATCACCTGGTGTCTACATCACCCACATCAGTGATAAAGGACTTCAGCCATTCAGACATAATCTAAGCTTCTCTCTGCCAAAAGCTACCATACTATATAACTTCTTGACTTGCTATAATAATTTCTTCTTCAAAAGATAGAGAAACAAGCAAAATTCTATTTTGGATCTAATTTTCAGAAACTGAAATGTTATCTTTAATGAGTCTTAAAAAAAGATAAGAATCTTGGGGGGAGTAATCAGTGTACTTCCTCCTAAAGTTTGTGATAGAAGAAAGAGGAAAACCAGGCATAAAGTGTGACATGCACCCTAATTTCTGGAAAGTAGATTTCCAAGGGTTAAAATTTAAAATATGATAGAATTACTATGGAATAAAATTCTATAAAGAAAATCATCTCAAGGAGGCGTGAGAAACCCTCAAGAACAAATTATAAAGGCAAAAATTTTAAAAATTCCTAAAAGAAGGAAAAAATGTAAATTATGTGAATAGACCAATGTGGGATGTACAAGGAACTCACCAACCGACTTAGATTTTTAAGATATTTTAAGAAGAGCAGGTAACAGATGAATGAAAACAACAACAAAATCAAACCATCTTATTGTATCTAGAATGACAGAGTTCAGATGAGCCTTCAGCTTGAATAGGAAAGCTAGAGACCACAAAAAGGATTTTGGTATTTTGCAATTTTTCAGGAAGTGATTCGAGTTAAGGGACTTGCCTAGAGTCACATAATTACCTAACTATCTAAAATAATATTTGAACTCGGGTATTCCTGACTCCTGGATTCTATCCACTGTGCCATCTAGTTGTTCCATTTTTTTTTTTTTCAATGTAACCCTTACTTCAAAAATCCCTGTCACAGTGATTATGGAAATTGTTAAGTTTCTTTATGAGTCACCTAGGAATTCAGATATTATCACTGAGACTTTAGTATTTCAAATAGAATGTTGGAGAAAGGTTGGCATTTGAAGGAGATGATGTGAAATCACTCTTCCCCTGGAAAAAGGAAGATATGAGAATGACATCATTAAAATGTTAACTTGACAAATCTGAGGAAGACAGAGGAAATAGGTGAAAAGATCTTTCTTGAAGTAGTTGTTTTCTCTTAGGAAGAGGGTTTCATAGACTTTATTTAATGTCTTGAGAGACACTGAAAAAGTAATTCTTAATGTCTTGAGAAGTGGAGGGAAGTTAAATTAATAATGTTACTGAGGCAATTAGGTGGTAGAATGTTGGTTAGAATATCAGATTTGCAGTGAGAAAGAGTCAAGTTCAAATCTTACTCTCAGATATTCACTAGTTGCAGTCACCTGATTTCTCTCAATTTCAGTTTCTTCATCTGTAAAGTGGAAATAAAATAACAGCACCTATCTCATTAGGTTCTTGTAAAAATACACAGGTATAACATATGTAAAGTTCTTTGCAAGACTTAAGACATTTTATAAATTTAGTTATTACAGTGACAGTGTCTGGAGTCAATCAAATATGACCTCAGGCATGTTCTAGCTGTGTTATCCTGGGCAAGTCTCTGCTTAACTCATTTTCCCCCTCTGCAAAATTGGACTAATAATAACATCTACCTCCCAGGGTTTGGGGGAAAATCAAATGAGATAATAATTATAAAGCATTAACATGGTGCCTGACATATGGATGGTAAGTATTATGTAAATATTATTGTTATTGTTATTATTATAGAGTTTTGAGATGATTGTTGAAATATTTTAAATTATAAATATATTTATTCAATTTGTTAATAAATTATATGTTTTGTTATTTTAATGTTTATCTAAGTATAAATAATAATCATTACTATTTAGAAAGAAATTTTCTCTTATTCACTGAATAATTAATATTTAATGAAATAGAGTGAAGGCTCAAACTAAATCAGTTAATCAGGAAGCATAACAGACTTATTAATAGGAAATAAATTATTCAATATACCCCTGGATTATTATAAAGTACAAGATTAATAAATTAAATATACAGCAGAAAGTCAAGAGCAGACTAAGGTTGTATGTCTATGAGGAATTGTGGTTAGACCCCAAAATCCCATTCACATCTGTTACATGTGGGGGTCACATGGAATGTTCTCCTTGCACCTGTTACATTTAGCTATATTGGGAGAAAGAGGAGGATCAAAGAACAGATGGAGTGGCTGCTTGGGATGGCTGGGATGACCAGAGGCAGCCTGGCATTATGGAAAAAATGTTTAAGTTAGAGTCCCAATTCCTTGGCATTAACAGACCTGATTTGCAATCCTGGCTCTGGTACTTACTATATGTGTATCCTTGGGAAGTCATTTAATTCCCCTAGACCTTAACTTCATCATCTGTGAAAAGGGGAAACTGGATTTCCTATGATAATTGACAACAGAAAGAAAGCAAATCCAAACAATTATTCTTTTGATTTTTTTTCTTTTACATTGGAAATGATGGAAAAGTGAAAAGACATATCAGATAAATTAGGAAATAGTTAGATATTGCCTACATACACTTGATGAATTCAAGTCATCTTTGATGAATTCAGGACTTAAGTCTAGAAAGAACTGATAGTTGTGATTGCTGAACTGATGCCAACAATTTGTATTTTAAAGATCCAGAGAAATAGAAGAGGTAGTGAGAGATAGGGCATCTAAGTGGTATTATGCATAGAGCACTTGAGCCTGGACTCAAGAGGATCAGAATTCAAATCTGACCTCAGACATGTACTAGCTGTATGACCCTGGGCAAGTCACTTAACCTGGTTTGCCTCAGTTTCTGAAAAATGTGCTAGAGAAGGAAATAGCAAACCACTCCAATACCTTTGTCAAGAAAACCCTAAATGAGATCGTGAAGAGTTGGACACTGAACAACAAGGAGATAGGAAAAAAAAATGTGGCTCTGGTTTTCAAAAAGAGAAAGATGATAGAATTTGCAAACTGGATCATTAAAAAGATCGTTGATATTGTTCTGTAAGAAACGACCAGCAGGACGATTTCAGAGAGGCCTGGAGAGACTTACATGAACTGATGCTGAGTGAAACGAGCAAACCAGGAGATCATTATACACAGCAACAAGACTATACAATGATCAATTCTGATGGACATCTCTCTCTTCAACAATGAGGTGATTCAAACCAGTTCCTATTGTTCAGTGATGAATAAAGTCATATACATCCAGAGAGAGGCCTGTGGGAATTGAGCATGGACCACAACACAGCATTTTAATGTTTTCTGTGAATGTTTGCTTGCATTTTGTTTTCCTTCTTAGACTGTTGTTGTTTTTTCTCTTTCTAGATTTGATTTTTTTTGTGTGTGCAGCAAGATAACTGTATAGATATGTATACACATATTGGGTTTATCATATATTTTAACATATTTAACATTTATTAGATTACTTGCCATCTAGGGGAAGGGGTGGGTAGAAGGAGGGAAAAATTTGGAACAGAAAATTTTGCAAAAGTCAATGTAGAAAAATTTCATATGTTCTGTAAATAAAAAGCTTTAATAAAAAAAAAAGTGGGGGAAAAAGATCATTGAACCCTAGAGTCAGGAAATCTGAATTAAAATATGACCTGAGACACTTGACACTTACTGTGTGACCTTGGGCAAATCACCTAACCCCAATCACCCAGAGAGACAGAGACAGAGAAAGAGAGGAAGATAAAGCTAGAGAAAGCTGGGGGGAGGGGAGGGAGGAGAAAAGAGAGATAGAGAGACAGAGAAGATAGAGAGACAGAAATAGACAGACAGACAGAGACAGAGACAGAGAAACAGAGAGAAAAGAGAGACAGAAAGACAGAGAGACAGAGAGAGATAAACATAGAGAGACAGAGAGAGACAGAGAAAGAGGGGAAGATAAAGCCAGAGAAAACTGGGAGGGAGTGGGAAGAGAAAAGAGAGATAGAGAGACAGAGAAGATAGAGAGATAGAGAAAAACAGACAGACAGACAAAGGCAGAGACAGAGAAACAGAGAAGAGAGACAAAGACAGAGACACAGAGAGAGAGTAAGTTAGGAAGGGAGAGAGATCATTGAGAACATACAGAAAAGGATGCTGAGATTTCAGAGAACCTGTATGGATGGTCTCATCATGAATAGGTCATGTCAGACTAACCTCATGTTCTTTCTTGACAAGATTATTAAACCAGGCCATCAGGAATAGGCTGCAAATGCAGTTAAAGTACTTGATAAAGTATCTCATACTATTTTTGTGGAAAACAGAAAGAAATGTGGACTAGAGGATAATACAGTGAGATGGATTCTGAACTAGACTCAGTGCGTGTTAATGGTTCAATGTCAACATAGAAGGAAGTTTCCAATGAAGGACCACAGAGATCTATACTTGCCCTGTGGTATTTAACACTTTCATCACTGACTTAGATAAAGGCAAAAATGGTATATTTTTCATTTTCAGAGCATTCAAAGCTTGGCAGAATAGCTACCATCCTGGATGGCAGAGTCAAGATCCAAGAGGAACATGAAGGGTTAGACCAGCAATATTAAATTCAAATAGAAATTGGACTATTGGAGCATACAGAAGGATCCCTAAAGGTGTATACTGACTTAGAAAATCATATATTAACATAATTCTATGTTTTATTATATTTTTTTAGTTTTTCTATTATTTTTTTTTCAATTACATTCGAATCTGGTACACTTATAAGTGTTGCTGGCACAATGTAGTTGCCATGTTTGGCACATCTGGGTTAGAGTATTGGACTGAATTTAATAAGATAATTTGTAAAATCTTATACTTGGATTTATTTTAAAAATACATCCTTAAAAGTACAAGATAGGGGAGTCATGGCTAGATAGAAGTTTGTTTAGAAAAGATTCTGGACTTCCAGTAGGCAGCTAGTGATAGGCAGTAGATAAGAGTACCTGGCCTGGAATCAGGAAGATTCATCTTCCTGTGTTCAAATCTGGTCTCAGACAATGGCTCTGAGTAAGTCACTTAACCTCATTTGCCTCAGTCTTCTCATCTATAAAATGAGCTGGAGAAGAAATAGCAAATCACTCCAATCTCTTTGCCAAGAAAACCCCAAAATGGGATCCCAAATGGGACATGAGTAAACAACAACAAAACTCAATATGAGTGGTCAAAAAAAGTGTGTGCAATTTGGAGCTGCATTCAGTAAGTCATCACTTCTAGGAAGAGGAAGAGAATAGTTTCTCTGTCCTTTCCCCTGATTGCACTACATTTGAAGTCTTGTGTTCAGTTCTGGGTACCAGAGTTTAGGAAAGTCACTAATAAACTGGAGAATGTCTGGAGGAGGGAAATTAGTATCATAAAAAGACTTGAGTCCTTGTCATATGAAGATCAACAGAAGGAATTGTTTAGCTTCAAAAGAGAAAGGGGGAGGGCTGGGAAGGGAATGAATTTAGGGTACCACATGATCTCTTTCTCTTCAAGTATCTGAAGTGCTGCCATGTTCAGGAAAGGAGGCTGGTTCTACTCAACCCCATACCACAGAACCAGGAACAAAGGCAGGAAGCTATGAAAAAGAAGTTTTAGGCTTGATTTTAGGGGAAAATTTCTAACTATTAGACTTCTCCAAAGTGTAATGTCCTGCCTCAGGAGGCAAACTGTGTTTTGGTCACTAAAGGTCTTCCAGGATGGGCTGGCTGACTGCCATACATATTATGGTCAGAATTCCTTTATGAATATGGGTTGGAATAAATGGACACTGAGGTCCCTTTAAGCTCTGAAATTTCATGATTTTGAGCCACCCCTTTAAATCCTCTTCCTTCAGTTGTTTTGCTCAGGTGCCATCTTACTATGAAACTTTTCCTCATGGTCCCAGGTGAACATATTCTGTCCCTTATCTGTGTACAGGTCACATTATAACTCCTCTCCAGAGTAGATTGTAAGCTCCCTGAAGGTAGGGACTGGGCCATATTTTAGTGTTTTTGCTTTCAGCATCTAGAAAAGTTCCTTATTCAGAATAAAAGTAAATTTTGAATTGAACCAAATTTATAAAATAATCTGTTTAGTATTAGACTCAGTAATAAAGGAGACATATACACATACATGAAGGAATACCTACAAACACATTTATCCATGGGTAAATATACCCAGATCAGGGGTAGATTTTTTTTTTTTTTTTTTTGCTGAGACAATTGGGGTTAAGTGACTTGCCCAGGGTCACACAGCTGGGGAATATTAAGTGTCTGAGTCGAGATTTGAACTCAGGTCCTCCTGACTTCAAGTCTGGTACTCTATCCACTGCACCACCTAGCTGCCCCACAGGGGTAGATTTTTAAAGCAATCAGTTTTATCCCATTTTGGATTACACCAGACAGGCAGACCAGAAACTATGTTGAAAGGTTTTCAAGTTTTCTTCATGCTGGATTTTATTCCTATCAGTCTCAACCATTTGCTGTTGTTTCTGCCCTTTCTTGGTCTTAAGGACAATAATAATAAAAGTTAGATTTTTATGTACTATATAACATATACCATCATATGTGAGATATAGCTACAGATACATACATGTATTTATTTACACAGTTAAGTATATATAAACATACATACATATATGTATGTATATTTGGTCTCATTTGAGCTATTCTACAACCCTGAGAGGTAGCTACTGATGTGGCTGATGTAGCACCAAATGATATTTAGGTACCAGATGATAGTGGAGACCAAATATTGGGGTGCAGTCATGTGAAGAATTCACAATAATCATTCTCCTTGATACTTTTATCTTTGTAGGTTCATTTAGGAGAAAAAGTTACAGATACCAGAAGAGGCAAATATGAAACAGAATTGGCAGAGCATAGAAAAGGATTTTATGGAAAGGGCAAGTTCCTTAGTGGAACTTGCCATTTACCAGGAGAAAGGGAACCCCCCATGAAGTTGAGACATGCCCTTACCGGGCAGACTAAATCCTGAAAGGGACTTAGCACCCTAAAAGAGAAGTGGGGTCCGAGAGTAGAGATACCACATGGTTTGGGGGAGTTAGGAGACAACACATGGTAAAGGGAAATACACCACAAAATAGAATGCAGTGGCAGACTGACCCAAAGAAGGGCAGTAGGGAAGCTATGGGCCATAAGCTGTTTTAGAGGGAAAATTAAGCCTTAGGGACTTGACATAACTTGGATTTCTGACTGGATTATTTCCAGAGGGTAGGACCAGGGTCTAAACTGATCTCAATTATCAGAACCTTCTTTCTGCCTTCCCCAGGGAATAATTTTTATCAATACTTCAATTTCTCTTTGCCCACCACACCCACCATTCCAGATCTCTTCAGCTACTGTTGGTATTTTTATCTTCATTTTCACAGATGAGGAAATTGAGGTTGAGAGGTCAAGTGCCTTGCTCACAGTCACACAGCTAGTAAATTGTCAAATATGGGAACCCCAGCTCCTCTTAGTCCCTATGGAGTAGTGTATCTACTTAGGCAGAAGGAAACAGGAAAATATTTTCCAATCAGGGGCTGGTTTTAAAAAGCAGCTTTCTGGGGCTCAAGGCAAACTCAATTCATGTCCTGTAGCATTCCCATCTCTGTCTGCAGCCTAAAATAGTAATAATAATTTTTTTGAAAATCTTTTATGTTTATTTCCACTTTTCTATCTTTTTACTTTAAAGTTTGCAGTGAATTTTTTCATTATCCATTCTTTCACTAGTCTTACAACCACCTGAGCAAGGAGGGAGGACAAGGGTTACTTAATGTCTTCACTTTAAAGATAGAACATCCAGGTTGGAAGGAACTTCAGGGAGGATTGAGTCATGGAATCATAAATGAAAAGCTGAAAAGCCATTTAGATCAATGCTTTCTTTTTACAGAAGAGGAAACAAGAGGCTCAAGAATGCAGTAATTTGCCCTGGGACCCACAAGTAGAATCAGAAATGGATTGAACCCAGATCCACTGCTCTCATCCAGATGATGACAGGAAGTTTTGTGGATGTCCTATTGAGCCTGTCTATCAATATCTCTATACTTCTATAGACAACACAAGTACACAAGTTCAGGAATGTAGAACAAAGATCTTTAACCTATTATGTCATAGACTTCTCTAGCAGTCTAGACTTTTCTGAAGTCCATGAACTCCTCAGAGTAATATTTTTAAATGCAGACAATAAAATATATGGGATTACAAAGGTAGTAGGCCATATTGAAATACAATTAACTAAATGTTAAAAAGAAGAAGAAGAGAAAAGAAAAAAAAGTTCATACACCCAAGGATATTTCATGTAAAGGATTACAAGTTCATAGATTTAATACTGAAAGGGGCCCCAAAAGTGATCTAGTCCAAACTCCCTCATTTTACAAATTTGGAAACTGAGGTCCATAACTGACTTGCCCTAAACTATAGAAGTAGGATTTGAACCCTAATCCTTTCACTCCAGATTTGTATTTTGCAATGTACGGCATTGCGTTTGCAATTCCAAACTCTTCAGTCTTACAGATAAGGGAACTAACTCTCCAAAAAGAAATGACTTCTTCAAGATTACACAATCAGGAAGTAGTCAGATTTAACCCTAGGCTTCCTGGCTCCCAATCTAGTGCTAAAAAATCTTGAGGTTCCTACAGGACCTGCTATAAATAAAAAATGAGCCAATGATAGCCAATGATTTATGTGACTGAAATCATTAAAGAACTCAGATATTTGGGAATTTGCAACCAATGGATATTCCCACTGGCTCTGAGTTAATAAGAAAACTTAATTCACTAGTACTCTCTATCCTTCCTAGTTTCAGGTTAAAGTTTGCCTTTGACAGCAATGACCCAGTGGGAAGGGCCTTATCACAGGATCATAGGTTTAGAGATAGAAGGGACTAGGAATGACCTCCTTATTTTAGAGATTAGGAATTGAGGAGCAGGAGATTACTTGCTTGAGGTCACACAGATAACTAAATAACTTGTTAATGCCAGAGACAGGATCTGAAACAGACTGTCAGACTGCAAAGCTCATCTTCTTTCCAATAAACTACACTGCCTTGTTGCTTGGGTTTCATAAATCTGGTAGAATTTGCATTTAGAAATGGAAGGTGACTTGGATAGAAGTTCTCTAATACAACTCCTTCATTTTATAGAGGAGGAAACTAAAGCTAGTTAGTAAAAAGACTCTTTAACTCTAGTTGGGTCAGTCAATAAACATTTATTAAGCAACTACTATGTGCTAGGCACTATGCTAAGCACTAAAGATTCAAAGAAATATAAAAGATAGTTCCTAACATCAGGGAAGCTCATAGTCTAGTCTGGGAGACATCAGGCAAATGACTACTGACAGACCTACATAGAGAATAAATTGGGAATTATCATCAGAGGGAAGGTACTAGAATTAAGGAAGATTGGAAAAGATTTCCTGTAGAAGGTGGAACTGGGATCTGCCCTACTGTGAATTATATGAGAGGCCTCTAGGTAGACCTTGCTTAGAATGAGTCTTGACTTGATTTACCTGTTGGTTCACATTTCAGACCTCTGATCCAGTCTGTCCTGTGATCCACACGTTGCTTTCTCTATGGAGATGCCTGAATAATCTCTCACTGCCAGCAAGTGAATGCTTCTTAACCCTCGATTTCATCTGCTTCCATCTCTATTATAACCTTTAATAACTGTGTACTCCCTATAATCATCATCTTCCTCATTACCATCATTATTGTCATTATTGCCTTCATTAAAGACCTTGTACTTCTCAGCATGTAGCCTTATGTTGGGGTCCTCTGAAATGGAAAGCCTGGAGATGGACTGTGTCTGTCTATTACATAGAGCAAAATGCAAGCTCCTTGAGATCAAGGACTGTTTTATTTTCATTTGCATCTCCAATGTCTAAAACAGTGCCTGGTTACTAGTAGGTGTCAAATAAAATGCTTGTTGAATGAATGAATATCACCCAAGGACTGACAGACTAATCAGATGCAGAATGACAGAAGGATTTGGTTTTTGTTTTTAACATTAGAATTGCATAAGAAGGCATCCAGGATTTTTTTAAAACAATAAAATCATAGATCTTTTGAAATAAATATCAATATCATAAGAAGCAGCATGGCATAGGATGTAGAGAGCTTTAGAAATCAAAAGGGCTTTTTAAACATAAAATATGTCATATATCATGTTATACAATATATATTATATTATATATAAAATATTTTAAAATATGTAATATAGCTATATAAATATATTTTATATTATATATTTTATATATTTGTACATATACATTATATAGCATAATATATAAATAGGTCTACAAATCAAACATTTACTGATAATAAATCATAATTTCATAATCCCCACATTCAGTTGTAAGTCCCCATAAGATGTTGAAACCCACAATTTAAGAAACTGGGAATTAGTCCAAGTCTTTCATTTCACAGAACTGAGAAAAAGAGGTCCTTAAAGATTGGGCAGTTTTCCCAAGGTCACAGAGGTAATAAATAGCAGAACAGTGTTTGAACCTATGTCCTCTGACACCAAGTCTGACTTTCTTGACATTGTGCCATATTCCCTGATCTGTCATAGAAATCAAGTATCTTTTTTTATAAGAAAAAAAATCACATTATAATTTTTTATTGGTAAAATTTCTCACCTGCTCTCTCCAAATGGCTGTGAATGTTCACCAAATAAAGAGGGATCTACAGACAAAAATATGTCAGCATCAACACCATGCATAGCAAGATTCCTGTTCCAGAGATGGGGCCCACCATAATGTTGCCCTTAGGTCACGATGGGCCCCTGTAATGGGGAATTCCAATGTAATGTCATCAGCAAGTTCTCAGGACCAGCCAGACAATGTTTCTGGTAGTATACTCCATGACAATGTAATTAATACCATCCCACCCACAAGGCTTCACTTTTTAGGTACTTTTCTGTTCCCAAGAAACATTTTGTTAAGTTTTGACTCATATCTGACTATCATTCCATTTGGAGTTTTCTTGGCAAAGATACTGCAGATTACAAATTATTTTTGCAGTTCCAAAATCTTCAATTTTACAAATAAGGAAATCTTTCAGAAAATAAATGACTTTTCCAAGATTACACAGCCAGAAAATAGTCAAACTTAAACCAATCTACTGCTAACCAGTCTTGAGACCTAACAGGACCTGCCAATATCAATAAAGAAAGAGCCAATGATAGCCATTGATTGACATGACTGAAACCAGAAAAAGGATTCAGATATTTGGGAAGATTTGAAACCATTGGATGGTCCCACTAGCTCTCTTTTCTTTTTTGGCTCATTTTAACAGATGAGGAAACTGAGGCAAACAGGATTAAGTGTCTTGCCCTGGGTCACACAGCTAATAAGTGTCTGCGGCCAGTTTTGAGTTCAGGACCTGGAACTCTAGCCATTGCGCCACCTGGCTGCCCAAGAAACATTAGCTATTGAGGTTGATTTCTGCTTTCTGGGGACTTTCAGAACTGACTTATCAGAGATTACAATATTCTGTTCTGTCTTGTTTTTTGTTTCTTTTGTCACATTGTAATATCTGGGGAGTGCTTGACTTCTACATCTATCTCCCTACTTTGGATGTTATTGGAAACAGCCTTGGTTAATTTTAATATCCTAATCAAATTGACCACAGAGTGATTTCTAGGAGCTAAGGAATAATCGGAGGTAGGTGGAAGAATAGAAGTGTTTTGTCAGGTTTCTAGACTCATGGAAAATTCAGACATAGATGTAGGAAACATTTATCAGAAAAAAGACATCAAGCAAGGTTCAGGGAAGGAGCGTGTTTAGTTTGCTTCCAGCTTAGTGCAAATGACAAAAATCTTTTCTATTGTAGTTTCAAGTGCTCATGATGGGCTTTCTTTCCTGACTGCTTAATGAAGGAGGCCAGAGATGGGAATATCTGATTTAGTTTTTGTATTATCAGTGATTCTACAACAGAGTATTATCTGCTGAACTGGGTCTAGAGAGAGGCTTTTCCTCTGGAAAAAGGGGTAGTGGTCTTACTTTCTGCTAGGTAAGGTATGATAGGTGCCACTTGCTGAGAGTTATGGGATGTCTATTAGGAGCTCTAATTGATACATTATAAGTAACAATACCTATACAGACCCCTGGGAAAGGTTTACTAGTGAATTGGAAAGTGTTAGGATTTTCTGTGAGCTCTGATAAGAATTCTGCTTGTTTTCTTCAACACACCAATAAACCTTTTATTCTCTGAGCTTTGTGAACTGTGTGCTTGCAAGGGGAATTAGTGACCACACATTGAGTGGGTGCCATATAATGAAATTCTCAGATCTTCTGCATGTAGGTAATGAGCCAGAGGTCTGAGAAATCCCCCAAAGTATCATAGGTAGCTTACATGCAAATACCACTTTAAGGCTTACAAAGCATTCCCTTCATAACAACCATGTGAGATGGGTAGTGTAAAGATTATTCTCTGAGGATCAGAGAAATGATATTTCTTGTCTATGGCTGCGTAATGAGTTAATGACAGAGGCATGATTCAAACCCAGGAATTCTGTTACATCATGATTTCTCTCTTCCAGGCGATGCTGACTTTATCTTGTTCTTCTGTTCTAAAAGAAGGGTGGATTCTCGTGGAGCTGAGGTATGGTGGTGAAAGAGGAGGTCATTTACACTTGACTCTTCTCCTTAAGAGGCCTAATGACCAGAGCTGCATTCTCAGACTCTCCATTAATAACATATGTGCTTAAGATAGAAGCAAACAAATTGCTTTGTGGGGACTCAGGGATGGGAGGGAGATTATAATAATTTGTGAGGATTGGGGAATACTCCCTTGAGCAGGTGGCATTGGAATTGAGTTTTAAAGTATGAGTAGGAATTTAAAGGGGAAAAATGGGTGGGAAAGGCATTCCAAGTATAAGGAACAATATGAATAAGGATATGAAGTCAGGAAAGCACAAGCCATGTTTAGAACAAATAGCCTGGTTTGGCTGGAACCAAGAAGAGTGGTTATAAAATAAGATTGGATAAAATGAGTTGTCTTAGTCACACATGTTCCCTACATGTGCCTCACTATAATTGTTCTATAAGTTTATGCCCAATATTCTTGTGAACATTATGTGTATTTGTGGGGAAATACATCTCAGGTTTATGGTGGGGGTGGGAAGAGAATGTTCTGTGAGTACTAATTTTTTTTTTACAGTAACTTTTTTGGTTTTGCTTTTTTTTTTTGTATGAAATTTGGTGTTAAATAACTTGCCCAGGATCATATAATTAGTAAGTGTCAAGTATCTGAGGAAGGGAGGAAGGGAAGGAAGAGGAGGAGGGAAGAAGGGAGGAAAGTAGGGAGAGAGTAGGAAGCAGAAAGGGAGGGACAGAAAGAAGGGGAGAGGGAAAGGCAGAGAGGGAAGGTGGAAAAAAGGAGACAGGAGAAAGATTGTGGAGAGCCAAACAAAAAAAGTCTGAACTTTACTTAGTCAGCATTTGGCAACCATTAAAGGGTATAAATGGAGAAGTGGTACAATCAGGACTATGTAGAAAATATCATTATGGAAGACTAAGAAGGATGAAATAGAACAGGAAGAAAGTGCAGGTGGGAAATCTTATTAAGAGGATGTGGCTGGTCATAAAGATAGTGATGAGAGCCCATATTTCAATCTTTGATTATCTCCTAAAGGGTTCACATCAGCTGACTTTAGGCATGTTATTTGTGTAGACTGTTCTATATGTAAAAAAGGGATTAGAATATTTTGCTTGACTAGGCTATCATATTCCTTCCTCTTACCCTGACCCAACCCTTCTCTTCTCCAGGCTAAACATTCCCAGTTCCTTCAATCACAACCATTCCTTGTGTCCTAGTCTCCATTTCCTTCACCATCCTGGTCACATTCCTCTGAATAAATTCAGATTTGTCAATGTCCTTCTTAAATATAGTACCTGGAACTCACCAAGATTAAGAATCACAAAGCTAGAAGGAACCTTAAAATCCAACAAATCTAGCCTTTATTTTTCAGATAAGGAAATTGAGGCAGAAACAGGTAACTTAGCCAAGTTTATACAACTAGTAAATATCTTCAGGAATAGAACCTGGGTCCTCCTCTCCATTCCAGATACTTTCTGTTATTTTAAGTTTACAGTATATATATATGTGTGTGTGTGTATATATATATGTATATGTGTATATATATATGTATATGTATATGTATATATGTAAGTATATATTGAGTTTAAGTTTACACTACTAGCTCCCTTTTCCCCCTCTAGAATAATTCTCAGTCTCACAAGTAAGTTTTTGTTTTTTGTTGTGGTGGGTTTTTTGCCTTTGGACTATCCACTTTAGTCCAAAAACTCCTATTCTCTGCCAGCCAGTGTGCTAAGCACATACAAAAAAAGGAAAAAAACAAAACCAAAAACCAATCCTTGTTCTCAAGTAGCTCACAGCCTAAAGGGTTACAACATGCAAACAACTATGTACAGGTCCTCCTGACTCTGTTTGATGTTCTATTCTCTGCACCACCTAGCTATCCAAACTTTCTCTGTCTCTCTTGTCTCTGTCTATCTGTCTCTCTCTCTCTCTCTCTCTGACTCTGTCTCTGTCTGTCTGTCTCTCTCACACACACATATATTTTGTGGTTGCTTTTTAGCTCCTGTTTCCATATCCAACATTCTATCTGTTGAGTCACTTAGCAGCCTGAGAAACAGAAAGAGTATAGAGAGAAGATAGAGGGCTCAAGACTCACAGAATTTGAAACTAGGAAATGGTGAACCAGCAAAGGAAGCAAAGTGGTCAGAGGTAGAAGAGAATCAGAAGTAAGCAGCATCTTGGAAGACAAGAGAGAACTTCAGGAGAAGGAAGAGGTAAAAAGTGTCAAAACACTGCAGATGGTCCATTGAATTTACACAGTTCTATTTCTGGTCACATGAAAAGGTGCTCCAAGTCACTATTGATCAGAGAAATGCA
>JAJPUD010008158.1:0-11946 GCA_023553655.1 Myrmecobius fasciatus | reverse complement strand
TTTTTTTGCAAAGGTCAATGTTGAAAGGTCACTCATATGTTTTGCAAATAAAAAGCTTTATTAAAAAAAATTTTTAAAAAATGAGGAAACAACTAATTGACCAGAATGAGGTCAGTTTTCAGATAAACATATGTGTTGCTTGAGGTGAATAATGTGAGAAAACTCTTTACATCAGTCTTTGGATTTGACTGGGTTTCTGATCAGCATAACCTATGTCCTTTG
The DNA here is from genome assembly GCA_023553655.1 of Myrmecobius fasciatus. Taxonomy (NCBI): domain Eukaryota; kingdom Metazoa; phylum Chordata; class Mammalia; order Dasyuromorphia; family Myrmecobiidae; genus Myrmecobius; species Myrmecobius fasciatus. The sequence continues at coordinate 11,724 of JAJPUD010008158.1, read as the reverse complement.
GTCCTAGACCAAATTTGGTAAACATTAAACAAATTTGGACTCTAAGCAATAGGAAGAGGTGGTCTGGCTTTCCAGCCAAACAGAGCTGGGTTCAAACAATACCATAAAGTTTTTTCATAAGACAGAAATTGGACTGGATCTGTAATCAAATAGAAAGATAACTGAGCTAGATCCAGAAATGCATCACAAGATGGGGTCAAAGTGGTTCACTCCATTTCTACCTTGGACAACTTCTTGGGAAGAGACTGGAGGACCAAAAGTTGTAGTTATTGTATAATGCCTTGCTTTCTTGTCATTGGGGGCAGGTGAAACTTTCTACCTATCCTCCACAGAAAAAAAAGGGTTCACATCTCTCAGCAGAGGTTTCTAAAGGGACAAAAATTAGGTGTTTTGTCCACTGATGGGGCTGCCAGAAGAGAGGTCCTGGCTGATGGGCTGGAGATTCTAGAGTGAGTAGTATTGACCTTGTCACGAGCAGGTAATTAATCTTAGCTACCTTATGAAAGATGAACCTGATCCTTGATGAAAATTGGTGACTATGCCAGAAATGTCATCATCTACACCTTGACCCTGATGCTCCTGACATTGCCCTTCCTCATTAGCACCCCTTCTCAGGAGACCTCCAATGAACTATTAATGTTTGATGTCACCTACCACATATATCAGATCTTTGAGAGCCAGGACCTGGTCCTTTCAAAAAGGAAAGGAAAATCCTGGGATTTTTGGAATTCATTCTCTTTTATATTCTGTTACTCTTTCAGAGAATTGTCACAATGCTTATTGTCACTTTTGCTGTCTTCGTTGTTTTAGTTTTTATTTTCCTCCCCCAGAAATGTCTAACCTATGCAAGGTTTCATCTTTCCATTCCTAAGATCAGGGTTGTCTAGTAACCTCCTTAAGACCTTTTAAGTGATAGTAGGTCTTCATCCTTTAGGACCTTGCCACCAAGGGTGGCATGTTGTGGGAACCACAATTTCCCAATACACTTTAGGCTACTTTTTCTTTAAAAGGTATTACAACTATCCTCAAGACTTAATTGTTTTCAATGGGGAGAAAGGAGGGTAACAAGAGAAACAGGAGGTAGAAAATTTAAAGCTGAAAATGAAATAAAATTGAATTAAAAAATGTTTAGGGAATAGTAATGATAGCTAACATTTATCTAACTTTAAGGTTTGCAAAGCATTTTACAAATATTTTGTTTGCTCTTCAGACAACCCCACAAAATAGGTGCTATTTTCCAGATGAGGAAACTGAGGCAGAGAGTGTTTAAGTGATTTTTTTCAGGGTCACCCAGCTAGTAAATGTCTGAGGCTGATTTGAATTTAGGTCTTCCTGACTCCAGTTCTCTGTCTACTGAACAAAGGATTTCACCATTGATAGGGTTTCCTAGTGGTTTAAGCACAAAAGCCAGTCATGAGGAATTAGAACTTCCTTCCTCACTCTTGATGTCAGTATACCACCATGGCAAATACAGAGGCAAGAAAGTTATGCCCAAATGCACCAATGCTTGATCCTTGATGGCTAGTCTTTCCATGACATAGTAAATCACATCTCCTTTTGTTCAGTGCTAAATGTTCTACAAGAACATTTCATTTAAATCCTGAACCTCAAACACTGGGCTGGCCGGCCTCAAGCCTAGCTTATAACAGTCGTCAATAAGCACTAAATTGTCATCTCTGGGAGAGCTGCCAGAAAAGTAAAAAAAAGAGGATGTAAAGGCATGATGAAACAATTTCCTGGCTATCCCCCGATAAAGCCCTAGAGGAAGTTATCTAAGGGACTGAAACAGTACTGGCCTTTGCAATGACGGTGACAAAGGTTCTACTTGCTTTAATTCTTTGACAGATCTGTAATTTCAGAAGCATACAATGGAGTATACCCTCCAACAGTGCAAATTGCAACCCATCCTGTGTGACTTTTTCCATGTCCTCTCATACATCTTTCACAAAGGGTCCCCTAACATGTTCTTCCAAATTGTTCAACTTTTATAAACTAATAAGTGACACAGCACTATTCCTGGAGCCTGGAAGACTTACTTGAATTAAAATATGACCTCAGATACTTATTAGTTTAGACACTTAACTTTCATCTATCTCAGTTTCTTCAACTGTAAAATGAGGATAATAGAACCTATTTGCCAGAGTTGTTGTAAAGATCAAATAACATGATATTCATACAGTATTTGCTATAGTGCCTAGCACATAATGCATGCTTAATAAATGCTTGTTTTCTTTTTTCTGTGGATACCAAAGGAGCATGAAGATTATCCACTACTTATCTATTACTCTCACTCCCACACTCATATCCCTCATTTTCTAGTCATACAACTCCCTGATGACTGCCACTGCTACTGAGTAGTTCATCACTACAAATTTGTCTCAAACTATACCCAGCATGATCCTCTCCACTTTTCCTTAATCAACTGATCCTTTTTTGAGCCTTGTGAGCCCTGGTGTTTATAAAAGGAATAAGTGATGGCCTCCCAGGGGAGGAAATATCAAATGCTGACAATCTGATTTTGTCTAGGTGGAGGCAATGAGGCAAACACAAAGAAGGATGAAACACCACAAAGTATACTCAGGTTAAGATCATATTTGAAGCCGACATGGGTCAAACTTTTAAATAAGTTCAGTTCTCTTCTTTACATATAGGGATGGTCATTTCACTGCTCTGCTTGAAATCTTGAGTAAGGTTTGAGTAAGTAACTCTTTTTTCTAACTGGTCAAATTCAGAACCTTTTACTTGGTATTGAAGGCTATCCACAGTTTGGTATCACCCTAAGTTTTTTTTTTTTTATCATCATTTGATGTTATTACCTTCCATGTAACCTATGCTCTCAACTGGATTACTCTCTGCCCTCAGAGTCCACTCTACACACTCCCCACTCTATGTGTTTGCTTATAAGGTCCTTAGACAGCTTCCTGATGAATTCCTATCCATCCTTTGACATTCAGCTTCAATGCCTCTTCCTCCAAGAAGCCTCCTTGTTGCCACTGTCAATAATGATCTTTTCCTGCCCACTATCTCAACAATATTTTGTGCCATTCTTATGCACTACTTGTTATTTGATATCATAGATCTGTGCATATGTCCCATTCCTCCCCCACTTCCCCATCAAACTGTGGCTAACGATTCTACATGGCCATAATTCTGTATATCCCCCAATAGTCAAGCACTATGTCCTGTATCTAAGCATAATAAAGATTTATTGAATTAAATGATCCTAAGGGACTCCATGTACAAAAGTATAGAGTTGGGAAATTGCCATATAAGAGGAGGCCAATTTGGTGGAATATAGAAGTGGGGTAGAGGGGTGGAATGAAAAAATTCATCCTGGAGAGACAATCTGGAACCAGATTCTAAGTGGCTTTACATATCTTAGAAACAATGGTGAGCCACTAAAACTTCCAGAGTAGGGGAGTGACATACTCAAATCTCTATTTTAAGTTTATCAATTTGGCAAGTTTGTGGAAAACAAATTAGCAAGAAAACATATTGTATTCTGGAGAACTAATTAGGGGACCCTTGTGGCCAGAGGTGGTAAGAACTTGAAACTAGGGTGATATTCATGAGAATGAAGAGAAAGGGGGTGGATGTGAGCCTTGTTGAAGTAGAATAGTTATGATTTAACAATTGATTGGCTTTTAGGTTGTGGATGAGGTTGGCTCAACATTGCAGGATTCGATTCCCTCACTGTACCAGGAGAGAGTTAAGCTAAATGATCTCTAAAACCCTTCCTAGCTCTGACATCCTATGTTCTGTGAATCCAAATTTTATGATTTTGTCATTTACTTCATCTTTCCAAATAGATTTCAAACTCACTGAGGCTAGAGACCATGTCCTCTTTGAGTTTCCCCAAAGGAAACCACAGGCCCAGTGGATAGAGCACCAGCCCTGAAGCCAGGAGGACCTGAGTTCAAATCTGGTCTCAGACACTTAACACTTCCTAGCTGTGTGACCCTGGGAAAGTCACTTGACCCCAATTGCTTCAGCCAAAAAACAAAACAAAATGAAAAAACCTCTGACATTCTATGTTCTACCCCATTCTAGGACCCTAAGACCCCTTCCAGCTCTGACAATCAATGCTCTCAGATATTAAGGTCTCTTTCAGCTAGGACAGCCTATGTTTTAGGATGCTCAGTCCCCTTCCAGTTATGGCATTCTATGTTCTAGGCCCCAAAGGCCCCATTTTAGGACCCTAAGATCCCTTCCAGCTCTGACAATGTTCTGGGATGCTAAGGCCCTCTGCAGCTCTGATTGTCCTATAAATTGTCTTCTGTCTGAGACATTGTCTTCTCTGATTCTAAGTGGCTTCTGGGTTTGACATTCCATGCTCTAAGTTCTTATTTTGTACAGAAGGATACTCTCTGCTCCAGATATCCGTATTAGCTGGCTCTTGGCAGGTGCTAAGACTACAGGCCTCAACCAGCAAATAGTCTCTCTGCTTTCCCCAGAGCCAGGCCCTCCTGAAATACCAATTTGGTAGATGCTATTCTGTGCAATAATTGTCACTGTGATAATTGCTGGGGAATGTGGGGCCAGGGGGAAGAGGGAGGCTCCTTAGGGAGGGGGAAGGACCCCATCTGGCTTGTTATTCAAATTAAGTTGTTTTTTCCAAATCTGCTCTGATTTAAACTTTTCAGGGCAAAGTGTGAGTTAGTTGTTGAGCACAGCAGGTTCATTACCCAGAGGAATTTTTTAAAATTCAGGTCAGCCTATAGGTGGCAGGCACACACATACAGAGAGACATATAGACAGACAAATAGGCACATAGATATACAGATGGACAAACACATACACAGATAGACAGACAGACACATAGAGCTCTGGGGGATTCCTTGCTTCTTGATGATTCCTATTTTTCCTTCTGGGTTTAAAGTCAGAGAACCAGAAGGACCTTTACAGATCTTAGAGACTTTGGGATATAGAATTGAGAATATCAGGATTGGAAGGGGTCTTAGCAATAATGTAATCCAGTACTCTTAAATTACACAGAAGAAGATTGGGGTTTGGGACAGTTAACTGGCTTGCCCCACATATCAAGATAGTGCCTCATATGACTTCAGGGCTTCTGAAAGGTTCTTTGTGTGTTTTGGGGAAGAATATCAAAGTAGTTTTGGAGGAAAACCAAGCATAGTGCCCAGCACCTAGTAGGTGTTTAATAAATGCTTATTGAGCCCTACCCAGTACCTCACCTCTGGTTTTCTAAATTCTCTTCCTTCAAGCCTTCTCCTTCAAAGTACCTCCTGCTCCAAGAGGTCTTCCCAGATGCTCCAGCCACACTGCTTAGTCACTGTCCTGGAGTTGAGAACTTCATCATCATTTTTCAGTTTATTGCAGAAGGCTTCCCTTTCAACTGCAAGTTCATGGAGGGCAGGATCTTCTCATGATTCCCCTCCAGACAGCATGCCCTTAGATATGTAGTAGGCACTCAGTAAAAACCTGACAAACCAGAACATCCTCTGGCTTTCCCATAAGACTTGGGGAACCCTGGAAGAATTTATTACAGACACAGAGCTATGAAAATAAATCACTCAACAGAACCACAGAGCACAATAAGAACAAGATTATGTGATGCACTTGTGATGGATTTTCAACAATGAGGTGATTCCAAGCAATTCCAAAAGACTTGGGTTGGAAAGTGCCATCTGCATCTTAGAGAGAGAACTATGAAAACTGAATATGGATCAAAGCTTAGTTATTTTCACCTTTTTTATTGTTGTTTGTTTGCTTGTTTTTTTTTCTTTTTCCTGGATTTTTTTCCTTTTTGATCCAATTTTTCTTGCATAGCATGACGGACATGGAAATATGTTTAGAAGAATTGCACATATTTAACCTATATCAGATTATTTGCTATCTTGGGAGAAGGGAAGAAGGGAGGGAGGGAGAAAATTTTGGAATATAAGGTTTTGCACAGGTGAATGTTGAAAACCATCTTTAAATGTATTTAGAAAAAGAAAATACTATAAAAATAAATAAATCACTCATATTTCTTAGCAACCAACTCAAGCCATCTCTTAACTATCTGACCGATGATGTGGTAGAAAGAGAGTGTTCTTTCTTGCTACTCATTACCTGTGTGAACATGGCCAAGTTTATTAACATTTTATTATTATTGATATTATTAATTATTACTAATTAATTATCACTAATTATCTATTCACATGTTATAGAGGAGGAAACTACAATATAGATCAATTGGACTAGATGATCTCTAAAGTTTTCTGGGTCTAAGTTCTATGATTCTATCTTCTGTCTTCTCAGACTTTATGTTCTAAGTTTGGCATTCTGAAAAGCCTTCTGTGATTAACCCCAGTTTCAAGTCACTTTAGTCTCTCTAGGAAACTAAAAGAAAGGGAAGTTTCTGTAAAGCTGCCTTTTGTTGTTGTTGTTGTTATTCAGTCATTTAGTCAGGTCTGACTCTTTGTGATCCCTTGTATATGTGATCCCCATGTAGACCATATATCCTCCACTATCTCCCAAAGTCTGTCCAAATTCATGTTCATTGTTTCCATGACACTATCTATTCATCTCATGATCTACTTTTCCTTTTTCCTTTTGCCTTTAATCTTTCCTAACATCAGGGCCTTTTCCAATGAGCCTCCTATTTTCTTTATGTGGCCAAAATATTTAAGCTTCAGCTTCAGTATTTAACCCTCTAGTGAACAACCTGAACTAATTTCTTTAAGTATTGATTGATTTGATCTTCCTGCTATCCAAGGGATTCTCAAAAGTCTTCTCCATTACCACAATTTGAAAGCAGTGATTCCATAGCAATCAGCTTTTATAGTCCAACTGTCACTGCCATTTAGAAAAACCATAGCTATGAAAAAGCCATATATGGACCTTTGCTGGCAAGATAATATCCAAGAAAAGCTATATAGCTTTTCTTCCACTGATTCCTAGTTAAGGTTGGGGTTTCCCACCACCCCATACATCTAACGTCTCACTCCTCCATTCCAAATATGTATAATTTTTTTTTCTGCTTACCCACTCTACTCTCTCATTCATACTGAGCCTCTTCCCTCCCATTTCCTCTCCCTTCTAGCAATCAGTGGGATCTGAATCTATAGTTCACTTGTGTGTCTACTGCCCTCGGCTCTGATTTCACTTGCCTCCACTTCAGTCCTTTGGTATTTTACCAGTCCAGAATCCCTTGACCACCTGACATTCTACCATCCTGAAACAACCCTAGGTAACCCCAATCTAATATCTCTTCTCCTGCCTTAGGGCTGCTTAGGGTTAATGGAGAAAAATCATGAAACTAAGCAAATTATAAATTCATAATACCTTTGCAAGTGTTCAATAATTCTTAGAAATAATTCCAACACTTCTTCAAAAGGTCTGGGTTATAAACTGCCAGCTGCAAGCAGATGTGTGTCCACTTTAGTTGCATAGTTATTCTGCATTTATTCAGCTTCAGACTCAGCTGCTTTAACTACTTCTTACCTCATTCCCTTTATTGGTTAAAAGTCTGAGTGCATTGAATAATGGGAGAACAGCTATGGACTGAAAGTACTTTTGATACTGATGATAGAGATATGGTGGAAGAAACTATTCCCTGGTCTTGAAAAGAGCATAGACCAAGAATCAGTTTTGCAATCAAAGTGACTGTCTCTCATTGCAGAGAACCTTAACATGAGTATGAGGAAGAAAGAGAATAGTAACTTGAATAAAAGTCACTTTATTATGTATAAGGGAGCATAGGAGCACTGGTGTTTGTGTGTGGGTGGAAATGTAGTGCCAGTGAATCTCTGTATGTAAGAGAGAGGAACTGGATTGAAATGGAAGGAAATTCAGTGTGAACTCAGGCTGATCTGTAGCATGAATATCTGTGACTGTCAAAAATAGCAAAAGAAAACAATCCCTCTAGTCTGGATTTCGTAAATAACCTCCTAATCGATTTACCTGTCTCATCTTTCCTGACTATCTACAATAGGTGCTAGCAGTTTTCCCTTATGCAAAGATCTATCTCCAATACATTCACTTGGTAAGCTCTCGTGGCTCCCTAATATTTCTAGAATCAAATTTCATCTCCTCTATTTGGCTTTTAAAACCCTTTACAACTTTTTTTTTTTATTAAAGCTTTTTATTTGCATAACATATGTATGGGTAGTTCCTCAACATTGATCCTTACAAAGCTTTCCATTACAAATTTTACCCCCAGTCCCCTCCCCTCCCCTAGATGGCAGGAAGTCCACTACATGTTAATGATGTTGAAATACTTGACAAGTCGAACATATGTATACATATTTCCATACTTATCTTGCTGTGCAAGAACAATCGTATTTACATGAACAAAAAATATCTGAGAAAGGAAACCCAATGCAAGCAAGCATCAATAGAGAGCATGAAAATGATATGTTGTGGTCCAAATTTCATATCCCTCTCTCTGGGTGTATATGGCTTTCTTCACTGAACAATTGGAACTGGTTTGAAACATTTCATTGTTGAAGAGAGCCATGTCCATCAGAATTGATCGTCATATAGTACTGTTGTTGCCGTGTATAATGATCTCCTGGTTCTGCTCGTTTCCCTCAGCATCAGTTAATGCAAGTCCCTCTAGGCCTCTCTGAAATCGTCCTGCTGGTCGTTTCTCACAGAACAATAATATTCCATAACATTCATATACCATAATTTATTCAGCCACTCTCCAATTGAAGGACATCCCTTCAGTTTCCAGTTTCTAGCCACTACAAAAAGGGCTGCCACAAACAATCTTGCACATGTGGGGCCCTTTCCTTCTTTTATGATTTCTTTGGGATATAAGCTCAATAGAAACACTGCTGGGTCAAAGGGTATGCACAGTTTGATAACTTTTTGAGCATAGCTCCAAATTGCTCTCCAGAATGGTTGGGTCCGTTCACAGTTCCACCAACAATGTATTAGTGTCCCGGTAAAACCCTTTACAACTTGAACTCAAACTATCTTCCCACTGTCGGTACATATTCTTCCCTTTTACCCACTCTACAATGCAGCTGAACTAGCCTTCTCTCACTTACCACAGCCCATTTCCCAGGCTCCATACCTTTGTACTTACTGTCCCCCATGACTAGAATTCCCTCTCTCTTTACAGGACTCCTTACTTCCTTCAGGACATAACTCCTACCCCACTTTCTTCATAAAATCTCTCCTGATTCCTGTACTTGCTAGTGTCCTCCCTCACTAACTACCCTATATTTAGTGCATATGGAGCATTCAGGAAGGACTAGCATCTCGGGTGGGAGGGCTTGCCAAAAACTTTTCATGTGTCCCTGCCACTCAGCTCTCACCTGCGATTCCAAGAAGTTGTAGCACACACAGTGGCCACATCCTGGTAAAACCATCTGGGCAGAGGGATTAAACCAGGTTGAGAGTAGCCAACAGGGCTCTGCCCATTGGCAAGTTAGGGGAATGTCTTCCCAAGCATGTGAAGATGTCCTCTGATGGAATGGGCAAACGAGAACAGTTTGTTCCAGTGGCCAGGAAGGTGGCTGAAGCAGGTGCTGTGGAACTCTTAGAACTTGGTCAGAGTGCAAAGATGCCAAGGTCAATCACTGTATCTTGGACCCTTGCCAGCCATCTTGACTTCCATCAAGTCCATACTGGACTTGAATGATTTAGGAAGAGAGATTAAGGCTCATGATTGTGCAACTCTGTCTCACTTAAATCTAATTCATCCACAAGCCAAGACATCATCTTTGATGTCATTGGTCCTCTTTAAAAATGAAGGACAAACAAAAACAACACTTTTCTACTTGTTTCATGTTTATTTTGTATACATTCTGTATATCCCCAAAATACATTCTTTTTTTTTTTTTTTTTGCTTTTTTGCTGAGGCAATTAGGGTTAAGTGACTTGCCCAGGGTCACACAGCTAGGAAGTGTTAAGTGTCTGAGACCAGATTTGAATTCAGGTCCTCCTGACTTCAGGGCTGGTGCTCTAACCACTGTGCCACCTAGCTGCTCCCCAAAATACATTCTTTAATACAGTGACACTGGGCTCCTTGCTATTCCACGAAAAAGAAGTTTCATCTCTTAGCTTTGGACACTTTCTCTGGTTGTATCAACTTATATGTGTACATATTGTCCTCTTCCCCCCCCCCCACATACACACACACACACACACACACACACACACACACACACACTAGAATGTACCTTCATTGGAACAGAGATTATTTATGTCCCTAACACCTAGCAAAGTACCTGGTATACAGCAGGCATTTAATCAATGCTTGCTAATTGATTACTTGATTATGAAGTCTTCGTGTCCAAGAAAAACATAAGATAGTTGACTCTTAGAGAACTCACCCCTCTATTATACCAAGGAGGAGGAAGATGAGATAAATGTCAGTCTACAAAATAGCTCCAAAGAATGTTTGGGGGCTTCCAAAGACAATGTATTACAAATATCTTTTGCCCAGGTATGAGGGATGGGGGGTAGTGGAGAGATTATTCAGATTTCTCAACAGACAGGCAGATAGGGATGCAGAAAATTCAAGGAACTCAGGATCTATCCATGAGTTGCAGATCATAGCCCATATAATGAGAATCTTGGTCAAACCCCAGATTAGGAAGCCAGAGTTGACCCCCATGGGGTCCCAGGAAGGATCCCAGTTCATTAAGTACTTGTCAAACAGTTATAATGGGCCAGGCATTGGGGTAAACTCTGGGAATACTGTAGCAAAGAAAAAGAGGGAAGGGGATGGGGGACTCTGCCTGGATAGGGGAGAGGAACTGAATTCAGAGACCTAGCAGTTCAGCCACAGGGGTCTCAAGAGAACAGACACCAGATATAGAACCTGACATAATAAGAACTTGGGATGATACCATACCATCTGGCCCATTTGTGGGCCCAGACTCGGACTTGGACACCCCTAGGCTTGAGATTCTCAATTTACCCAAAGAAGATGAATAAGGTGAGAGTACAAAAGTAACCAGCGTACTCCCCTTCATAGTGCTATCTTGGGGATATCAGTACAGATGATAGAGCACATGTAACATCTATTTTGCACAGTATGAGTCTCTTCCATTCCAATTCATCCTCCATTTAATCATTAAAGTGATTTACCTAAAGTACAAATCTGACCATGTTATCTCCCTACTCAATAAACTTCAAGACTTCTTGTCTCCAGGATCAAATAAAAAATGCTGTGTTCAACATTTTAAGCCCTTCAAAACCCAGCTCTCTCCTACCTTTCCAGTCTTCTTCAACCTTAGTCCCTACAGGTATGCTTCAATCTAATGACATTAGCCACTAATGTGGCTGTCCTACAAACAAGACACTATCTCTTAACTCTGGGCATTTTCTCTGTCCATCCTCCATACCTGGAATTCTCTCTCTTATTTCCATTACTGATTATCCTGATTTTCTTTAAATCCCAGCTAAAATCTCATCTTCTACAGGAAGCTTTTTCCAACTATTTCCTTTAAAAAAAAAAACTGTTTTATTTTATTAATGAGCATACTTTAAATACATAAATAACTTCTCATCCCAAAGGAGTCACAAGAGATTTCATGGACGACACACAGAAATCATTTCACTAAAGCATGTATTTCCTATTTATCTTATACATAGCATGTTTATATAGAATTATTTGCATGCTATCTCCCCTCATTAATTGTCTTTTGCTTCTTTTTGTATCCCCAATGCTTAGCACAGTGCATGGCACATAATATGTGCTTAATAAATGTTTACAGATATATACATATATATGTAGACACACATACTATATATATATAT
>JAJPUD010008157.1:30010-94324 GCA_023553655.1 Myrmecobius fasciatus | reverse complement strand
TAACAGTGAGGCAAAGAGAGGAGCAGGATTTCCATTCAGTAGAATTTGGTACCTAACATGCTTAGGAGTGTGCTCAGAGCGGGGCAGCCAGGGACCCTCGGAGGAGCTTCAGGTGCCACTCGATTCAAGAGAAAATGACAAGTAGAACCCCCCCCTTAACTGTTCGTCCCACCTCCCCCCACACACAAACCCAATCTCTGAAGAAAAACAACAACTAGGCTGCTCCCACACAGCAGAGGGCACTGGTAGGGAAAGGGGCGACCTGGCACGTATTCTGCCCCAGGGCGGCCGCAAGTTCCTCCCCCTCAGGCCCAGGGACTGGCCAAGAAGGGCAGGCAGGAGGCCTGCCTTTGGCCCTGGGCAGTACTTCGCTGTGCCAGCGAGCTGACCAGCCCAGGAGGCTGCGGAGAATTGCACCAGCTCTCCCGCCAGCCCCACTCGCAACCTGACCCGCACCTCGGTCTCTAGGTTACGGTGGAATCCTGTTTCCCTGGGGCAGAGGGGCTCGAGAATACGAGCTAGAGCGTCCAGCTTCCCCGAAGAAGGGGAAAATGGGACGGGGAAAGGAGGGGGGATAGGGGGAAGACGGAGAGAGTTGGAGGAATCGAAAGAGGGAGGGAGAAAGAACGCCAAGGAGCAGCTCCTTATACATCCCACCCCGGCCCTGGATCCCCCGCTGATCCCGCGGCTGCCCCCTCCACTCCATCAGCCGTGGGGCTGATAGGCCTCCCACGGCCAAGAGGAAATGCGTCCACAACCCCCGCCCCCCAACCCCACGGAGACACCCGGCTTATAAAAGACTCCCCTGGGCTTAATTGTTTTTAACTCCTCTGCCCCAGTCTGAGAGTGTACCAATTGTGCATCTTCTAGAACTGGGATTCTGCATGTGTCCGTTTATAGACTGGCTGCATTGTGCGTGTGTGGTGTGCGCGTGTATGAGAGTGAGTGAGTGTATATGTGTATATGGTGTGTGTGTGGGGGGGGGGTGTGCGCTCCGGGGGGGTGGATGCGGTGTGATTTTTTTTTTTTTGCACACTGCGGGATCTCCGGCTGCTTCTGCGGCGGGAGAGGCGAGGAAAGGGAGAGGTAGCTCGTGGGGCTCTGCAAGTATCTGCACCAAAAATACACAGCCGGAACGCGAGAGGCCGGGAAGGAGGACACATCCTCCCGTGCTCGCTCCCTGGGACCCCACACCGCGGAGGTGGCGCGAACAAATTGGCTACTTACACGCCAGGAGCACATACATCAGCTGCGTGAAGGGCTGCTGCTTCAGGCCCCGGAACGCCGTGTTGGGGATTCTCTCCATGATGCCGTCATAGAAGATGCGGCGCACCGTGTCTTGCTCTGCAGGGTGGAACTCGCGGATGCAGACGTGCTCCTTTTTGCCATCTTCACCCGCCACCTCGCCGGCCGCCGCGCTGGGGGGCGGCATCGGCGGCGGCGGGGAGGGCGCTGAGCCGCCGGAGAGCGAGGGCCACATCTGGGAGGAGGACACGATCACTGTGTCTTTCTTGGCGCCGGGGATGGTGTCATGATCTTCTGCCACGATTTTCGTCTCGCAAACCATTTTGGGAGACAGACAATGCATGCAAACTGGCCGGGAAAGAGACTAGGTGTGCAAAAAATGATAAATAAATATTAACTTAAATACTAGAATTATCTTTTAAAAGGAATGCCGTGAGTGGGCTCTTCTTTCCCCCCCTCCCCCCAAGCCTGTGGTTGGTCGTTTATGAGCCCGAAATGGATGGAACCAGCTGGAAAGATAGAAAGGAACAGCGGTGCATTTTGGAGAAGTATTTATAATGCGGCAGAGCCGGTGCAATCTCGGATCCCGGGGTCCCGCAGGGTCCTAGCGTCCATTGCATTGGCTGAGAAGGGTCACCATGTGATCTCGAGGGGTGGGGAAGAGAAACACCTCCCCCGCTTTGGCGTTTGATTGCAAATTACTACAGCAGGGCCTTTCTCCGGTTTTGCGTGTGTCATTCTCCCTCCCCCTCCACCTCCTCCTCTCTCTCCTCCTCCCTTCCTCCCTTCCTTTCCCTTCCCTTCCCTTCTTGGTTCGGGGCCTGCAGAGAGGCGCTATAACACTCACTAAGCTGTCGAGGGTGGTCCCGGCTTCCTCCGGGCCGAGCAAGACCGAGTTTGATGGCGAGCTAGGGTTTCGCCTGTGTGCGTCTTGGGTAAACTGGCGGCAGCGACAGTGACAACTCGAAGCGAGCGCTGGGCGCAAATTAAAGAAGGCTGCTTGCCTCAGCCTGTCAAAATCGCGGTCTCCACCTCCCGCCTAAGCACACGCACACACCCATTTTTGGGTGGCTGCGCTCCTGTCCCTGAAGAGTTGATTAATCTGAAGGTCGCGTCCCCTTCCCTAGCCCGGGAAGCCCCCTTTAAGGAAGTGACTGGGGGGAGGGGGCAGATTATCCGTTGCACTTTATGCGTTCGCATCCTATTTTTGGATGTTCGTTTTAAGGAGAACTTGTAATTCACTGGGAGGGGGAGGGGACAGGTAGAGAGGACTGCAGCGCCTGATTCCGTATTGGAGAATCTTTCCTGGGCTCTCCCTCTAGTCTTTGTCAAGCCGAGTACCTCCCCTGTACTCGGGCCGCTCTCCTCCGGAGGGGAGGAGGGGAAGGGGGACCTCCTGGGGTCTTAGTCGTCGGGCAGCACTTGGGCGGTTTAGGAAGGCCGAACTTCAGCTCAACCCACCCACAAACATGCACCTCGATTACAACGGGTGAACAATAGCGAATGGAATCCCCGAGATCAGACGTTCTCACTACAGATGCGTTGGGGACAAAAACCAGGTTGAGTTTGGGAAACCTAAGGGCTCCAAGAGACATGAAGTCCCAGTCCGGGAAGGGAAGATTCTGCTCCGGCTTGTAAACCCGAGCTCAATACTTCCCGGGGCATGTTCTCCTAAGGGAGAGGCTCGGAAAGTCTGCTTGGGCTGGACCAAGTCGAGAAATAGCGGGCTGTGGTGCTTAAGCTCGTTTCGAGCAGCAGCCAGTCCGGCCGGACTGACCACCCTCGGAGGGGTAGGTCTGGAGGCAGGGCCGGACAAACGAATACATTAGATACTCCCAGCGGGGGGTGCTGCAAGGGGGCTAGAAAGGGTGCTCAGGGCGCCTTATTAACGAGTCCACTCTCCCGACTTGAATCCTGCTGCTTCGAGTCACGCAGCCCCATTTCCCCTAGGGATAGGAGGTAGACTCGGCCAACACCCTAGCCATCCTAGCTTTTATTTTAATCACCCAAGCCTGAGATGGCTGGCAGAAGAAGGAGAGAGATGGTTCTCCGGACAGCAGACAGTGCCCCAGGCCCTACGGCAACCTGTCAGTCGGATCAGAGAACATCAGGTCCCCAGCACTACTCCCGCTCTGGACCCTTACGAGCCCCGGGCTGAATCTAAGTTCACTGCTGGGCCTGGGGCAATCCAGGTACAAGGTCCGGGCCAGTCCCCTCTCCTCCCCTCCCTTCCCCCGTTCTCCTTCGTTCCATGAGCCTCCGCTTGCCTCTTATAGACCAAATTCAACCTTCTCCCGGTTCAAACCGGCCAAGCTTCTGGCTCCCCTTCTCTTTTCTCCTCCTCCTCCTTCTCCACTTTCTTCCACCACCCCTTACAGCAGCCGAGCCCCCGGCCCCGCCTCCGCCCACAGCCTCTCGCCCCCGCCCTCCTCCCCACCCCTCCAGGAACGCATGCGCCTTGCTGCCTCGGTGCAGGTACCCGAAGAGGTGTCCCATTCTCCGGGTTGGGGCATTACAGCTGGAGTTGGGGGAGGAGGAAAGAGGGAGGGCACTTGACTGGTGAGGAATGAGGGGGCGGTTTCCTCCCCCTCCTCCTAGCCCCAGTCTCTATGCTGAAGCTGCGGCTCCCTCCCGCTGTCCGGCTGTACCCGCCCCGCCCCCGGTGCTGCCTGAGAGCCGGAGGGGGGGGAGGAGGGGTGAAAGAAAGATGTGAGGGTCGGGCCCACCGCGCCTGCGCCAGCCCTACAGCAAGCGGGGGGGGGGGGGGAAGAGAGATGGGGTCCATTCCTGGCAAGGGGCTCGGACCTACGTGGGGACCCGCTCTGCAGGACTGGGAGACTAAGAGGTCAGAGTCCCAGGGTCTTGCTCCCTGTTTTCAAAGGTTATGGGAAAGATTTAGAGACCCCCTCCTAATCTGTCAAGAATAGCCCCCTGCCATCCTCCAGCGGGAAGGGAATCCCTGAGCTGGAAGGAGATCCATAATAAGGAGGGAGACTTGAAATCAAAGGACTTGTCCAAGGTCACATTGGTAGGAAGGAGCAGTCGGAAGTCAAGCCCGATTCTATGACTCTTGGAGTGAGAATGGTGGGACTTAAGAGTTGTTTTGTTTTGTTTGGAGGGAGGGAGTTGGAGGAGGGTGAGTAAATTGAGTGATATCTCCTGGAGTTTTGAGTGACCCCTTCTGGGGGAGGGGATTTCTCTGTTCCCCCCCCCCCAGAAATCACAGAAAACTAGTTTAATGTTCTGGGATGATGTTTACATGTGCCTCTCAGTAGACCACCTCTTCTCCCCCCCCCAAACTATGTCCTAGTCTTGGTTCTGCTGATGAGGAGCTGAAAGAAAAGGTAATCAATCTAATCTTATTGGATGTGCCCCAGGTTTTGTCCTGGGTCCCTGTTGCACTTTGCTCTGGGCTCTCGTCTTACCAAGATCTAAAGTTCTCTTTACCCCAGAGATGTTGGCTTGTCTGGGATGATGTCCCCTGGACATATTTTAATTCCTTGTCCAGCCTCCATGATGCCATGATTGAATTTACAAGAAGTTCTTCTGTGTGGACATGGCCATCAAAGGGGGCACAGAGAAAGGAGTTTGAAGACTGGAGATCTGGAGAGAAACACTGGCATAGTTCTTGCATGGACCCCAGGGATAGTTGGGAAGAAGCGAGTCATTCCTAGACCAAACATCCTGGACTAAGCACTGTGGTTCTTGAAACAAATGGAAACCAAAGTTAGGACAGAACGAAAAGGAAGGACAGAGCTCTGATGTGGATGAGCAAACCTGAATTTTACCTTTTATTAGTAATAGGAGTTCTGTACTGTGGAGGCTAGGGTTTAGCATGCAGGTGGCAGGAGTTATCTGTTCCTTGAGTATTTTTTCCCTTGAAAGTGGGGGATGCAAGATGGTATTTTAAGTCTATAAAACATATAGGGCTCTAGGAGGTAGAGGCCCACAAGAGGAGAGATGGTGAAAGCTGGTTGCTTTGTTTGGTTTGCTGGGGAGGAAGGGATTGGAAGAGAATGAATAAAGAAAATAGGAGCTCTTGTAGGAGCTGAGAACCCTTTCCCCTTTCTGTGGGGATCTGTGGAATAGGGATTTCCTAGATGAAGAAACTTCCTCTACCAGTGTAGGTAGACACCCTTCTGCAACTTAAAGTCTTAGAGAGTTACTAGAAGTTGAGAGGGAAAGTGTAATTTACCCAAGGTTACATGGCGTATATACATATATATAGTATGTATATGTATATTGTGTATGCATATGATACACATGTTATATGTGTGTTTATATACATATATCATGTAACCTTAGGTAACCATATACATGTGTATATATGTGTTATATATTATATCAAATATGTGTATATTTCTATAAAGTGTTTACATATATACATACATAAGTATATATATATATATATATATTAGAAGCAGAACTCAGATACACACTGACTCTGAAGTCAGCCTTCTACAATACCGTAGAAGCTAAGCATGCAGCCCTACCTTTTGACTGCCTTGGACAGCAACATTTCTGAGTGTTTTAATTTCTGTATTAAAAATATAATTGGAAAATATTTAACAAAATAAAGAAAAATATAGTGAAATATAGATAATGTTAATATATGGTTTTCTAGGTCAATAAGGACCATTACTTGTATCCTTATTTCTATCTTGACTTTGCCATGACTGCCCTACACTTCTCAGCCAAATTCAGACATTCTTAGAGAGAGGCTAATCAAAAGATGAGTTATGAAAACACCCCATGAAAATCTAAAAGTTAGGCTATAGGTTAGGTAATGAACAAGAAAAAAAAAATAAAACACAGCAATCTGGGGTCAGAGCTCAACTTCCAACTTCATTAACTAGCTGTGTGATTTTGGACAAGTCATTGTCCCCTTATCTGGACTGTAAGTTTCCTTCTCAAAAAAGAAACGAGTTGGACTATGTGAGCTCTTTCCTGATTCTTATAGTCTGTCTTCTGTGATTTGAGAACATTTCCAAATTTTGACATCCTAGGCATTGGGTTGTTTTCAGGCTCTAATGTGCTGTTCAACTCTACCAGCATCTATTGAGCCCCAGAAATTTAACACATCCCAAGATAGATAAAAATCACTGTCCCCCACCAAGGAAAGAGTTGGTTCTGGACAATGCTCTCTCAGTTCCGGACAATACTGCCTCGGTTCTGGACAATATTGTCTCAATTCTGTAGCTTTCCTTTTAAAGGGGACAAGGGTAGATATATAGCGCCCATCTTGGCTATTCAAACTGACTTTTCTCTACTATAAATTTGGTAGGGTGAGTTCAACATATTAGCCCCTTTTGCAAAAGTCAAGAAGGTAAGATACAGAGAGGTTAAGCCCTTGAAGGCCCATGGTCACACTGTCTATACTTCTCAATATAACATACTTTTTCTCACTTTGTGGTTCTTAATATTCACTTCCTACTACCATATCAAGGTAAAAGCTGGCATTCTCCTGACCATTTATTTGCCTGCAGTGTGACGAAGATTTTTTTTCAGAAGGTCCTGGAGCCGGATACAGAAATAAACAGACCTTTCCCTTTAAAGCCCTGCTCCTTGGCCAAAAGAGAGAAAGAATAGCTCTCTGGCTGCATCTAAGGGAGCTGAGAGCAATTGTCTGGAGAGGTCATTGGCTGCAGCATCTGCATTGGGAGCAAAGACAGAGTCTGCCCTGTGGCGTAACATAGCATGATGCTGCACAGTGAGCTTGAAATTTTCTGATCCTCCATTAACCAGGGAAGCCCAACACCAGAAAATGAGCCAATGATTCTCTGGGTGAGTTGTTTGGTATACAAACAGGATGGAGAAAGGCCTTGGGTGAAAATAGTAATGGAAATTCTAAGAGCAGAAATGGTTCTTAGAGGTTTTCATCTACTCTGGGCTACTCATTTTAGACCTGTGGGAACTGGGGCCTTTAGAAATTGTGACTTAGCCCAGATCACAGAGCTATTTATTAAGCACAGGATGTAGAACCTCATTGTACTGATGAGGAAACATGTGAACAGAATATGAAAACTGGGACCTACCAATGTTCTTCTGGGTGGAATTAGGCTGTACAAGAGGGAATAGGGAGAGATAAGATTGCTAAGATAAATTAGAACATGTAGACCTTAAATGTCAGATCAATAGTTTTTATTCAATGAATTTGAATCCACAAGTAAGTTTTTCCCCCGAGGCAATTGGGGTTAAGTGACTTGCCCAGGGTCACAGTATTGTCTGAGACCAGATTTGAACTCAGGTCCTCCTGACTTCAGGGCTGGTGCTCTATCCACTTCATCACCTAGCTGCCCCCACAAGTAAGTTTTAACAAGACTTCCTAGCTTGGTGCTAGGAATACAGCCTTTGCCCTCAAGGACCTGGTGTTCTACTGAAGATTTTTGAGTAGAGAGTGACATTTGCTTTCTTCCCAGATAGATTGTAAGCATCTTGAGGACCCGGCTCCTACCTCACGGGATTTCACAACATATTTTTCCAGTTTACAGCCACCCCCTCCCCATTCCTCCGCAAATAGCACCTTGATAGCACAAATAGATACTTCCATGGATACTTTTTATAAATCTCTAATAATAATAACAGTGTTACCATTTGTATTATTCCTTATGATTTTCAAAGCATTTTCCTTGAGTGAGTGAGGTAATCTAAGTATTATCAAACTCCATTTTACGGATGAGGAGACTAAGACTTAGAAGTGATTTGACAGATCTGCAAAACTAGATTTCCTGACATCTAAGTATCTTCTTTCTCTTATGTCTTATAACACCCCTGCTCAACTACTGATAGTATCTCAAAAATTTAAGCACATCAGGTACATTAAGCAGGTTGGGAAGTAAAAGAAGCAATCTGGGTGGTACGATGGATAGAGAAGTGGGCCTGGAGTCAGGAAACTGAATTCAAATCCAGCCTCAAAAACTTGGTAGCTCTGCAACTGTGGTCAAGTCATTTAACCTTAGTGTGCCTCAGTCCCCTCATGTGGACAATGGGATAATCATGCATCTACCTGTCAAGGTTGTTGTAAACTTCTAATGAGATATGAATTATAAAGTACTTAGCACAATGCCTGGCTTAATAAAAGACTAAGAGGTAGGGTCTGTTACTATTCCATTTTAGAGATAAGAAAACTAAAACTTGGGTTAGAAAACTCTTGCTGGAGTCACTCAGCTAGTGAATGTCTGAATCAATATTCAAACTCAAGTCTTTGTAACCCTAGTTTCCACTATTCCTCTATCACTAGTGGAAAAAAAAATCACAACCACAATTTCATTCTCTTTAAACTGCTCTATCCTCCTCATCCATCCCACACAGACCACATCTTTCTCTGTTTTCCACAATCATCATTCTGCTCTTCAATCTCCACCTACTGGTCACCTCAAATCTCTTTCTTTCTCTATGGGGCAGTGCCATGGGGTGCTGCAAAACATAAAGCAAAGCTGAATTTGTTTGAAAAGCTGACTAAAAAGAATGATTTTTCTGCTACTTTCCTCTACAAAAATTACTAGTTGCTACTTTGTGTGCTATTGAATTTTATGGTTTTATGTCAGCCCAACATTTTGTGAGCTCCAATAGGTCTTATCTCTACTTTACATCTCCCTAACACTAAAATACGGTTCATGCACCCAGAAAGTCCTAAAATATATAAAGAGAGAGAGTTTATTTTTTTAATAACAGAAAAGGCAGTAACCTTCTGCTCTAGGCTTAAGGATAACACCAGCCATATTATCTCCAGTTTCATATGTAGAAACAGACTTTTTAGGAAGGGAGGACTAGCAAAATTGTGAGATGCTAATTCCCCATGCTTAGGCAGAGAGGTGTAGAGTTAGGAAAATCTGAGTTCAAACACGGCCTCAGACACTCTCTAGTTGTTTGATTCTGGGAAAGGCACTTAACTCTGTTTGTCTCAGTTTCCTCTGTTGTACAATAAACTGGAGAAGGAAATGGAAAAATCACTCCAGCCCAAATGGGATCACAAAGATTCAGATGCAAGTGAAAAGACTGAAAAGAGGGGAAAGGGAGGGAAAGAGAAAAATTTGGAACACAAAGCTTTGCAAGGGTGAATGCTAAAAACTATCTTTGCATGTATTTTGAAAATAAAAAGCTATTATTTAAAATTACTTTTAAATTAATTAGCGACAGCAATTGGCAATTTATACATGGATTTCCTAGTCATTATTTCATGTGATCTTCACAAAAAAGGTGGGAGGAACAGGGCAAGGATTATTATTCCCATTTTAGAAAGGAGGAAGCTAAGGCATGGGCAGAGCTCCTCCTTCATAAAAGGTGAGGGTTGGTGTGACTCTGGAGGAAAGATGGTGAAAAATGCCACACCCTTCCTGACAAGGATTGATGGACTCAGGATGCAGAGTAAGACATATTTTAGACATGGTCCAAGTGAAATTTGTTTTGTCTGACCGTACATATTTGTTACAAGGCTTTTGTTTTTCCCTCCCTTTCCCCAACCCTAGACAGCAAATAATCCAATATATGTAAACATGTGCAATTCTTCTATACCTATTTCCACATTTATCAGGCTGCATGAGAAAAAATCAGATCAAAAAGGAAAAAAATAAGAAAAAAAGCAATGCCAATTAATTTTTTAAAATTATTTAATTTAAGAAATAATCATAAAATGAGAAGGCTGGACTGTAATGCTCCATGATCACGGAGATCCACTGCAGTGCTAGGTCTTATGAGCTTCATAGAGCCAGTGGCTGCTTGAGTTCTGATGACCCCATCCTTTGGAGGAGATGGGGGTGAGGATAGCAGTAGGAATTCCCAGCTCATCATCTCAACAGCTTTTTCAGAGAACTTCTAGGTCTTGCGGCCCAAATTCAGCTACAAAGGGGGGGGGGAGGAAAAAATAAGAGAAGAACTGAATTGTTTCCTGCCCTCAGAGACCTCACAACCTATAATAAAAGTTATAGTGCCAGGCCAAGGAGCTTAGTCTAAACCAGTCTCTAGGGCAAAGAGATATGTGTGAACTTGCATGGAAGGGGCAGGGAGAAACCATCTTTATTTTCACTATAATTGATTTCCTTTGTACTCCTATTTATTTTATTTTATGCATTGTCAAGAGTAATTCTGAGAAAGGGCCCATGGGCTTCACTATGCTGCCTAAGGAGTCCATGACACAAAACTGAGTCTGGAGGAAGACTAATATATGACTTAGTCAAGAATTCAAGATGGAAAGGACCTCCAATCCAAATCCTTTGTTATATAGTAAGGAAACCTGGGACTGAGATCAAGTGGCTTGTCAATGATACATCAAAGAGGAAATTGCAATTCAGATCCTCCAAGTCAACTCTACTATCCTATGATCCTCCTGCCTCGTGTTTGATTTTATTATTTTGGACTTGCTCATCTGTAAGATCCTTTCTAAGGGCAGCTAGATGGTAGAGGGGATAGAGAAGTCAGAAGGATCTGAGTTCAAATATGAGCTCAGACATTTAACACTTACTAGCTGTGTGAACCCCAACTGTCTCACCCCAAAAAAGGAAGAAAGAAAAAGAAAGAATAGGAAAGAAAGAAAAAATCCACATGTGGTCAATATTTCCTGATCTCACTCTGTGATAAATGATCAGAGTCAAATCAGACTTGGGGCATAGTAAAAAGATTATTAAAACTGGAAGAGTCCTCAGCACAGAAAACAGAAAAAAGATACAACAGATTTGATAGCGCTTGGACTTGTTAAAGCTAAAAAGAACTTTGGAACAAAGAAGGTTCTGAGCAAAAGAGCCTTACTTAGCAAGAGTTATTTAACTTTTGTCTTTTTATCACTAGCACTTAACACAATGCCTGACCAGAGAGAAGATACATAATAAATGATTGTCAATTTAGGGGACAAAATGTTAAGATATGGAAAGAATTCCAAAACTGAAAGGGACATTAGAACAGAGAATGTCCAACAGGGACTTCGGAAAGCATTGAGCCCCGTATCCTCATTTGACAGATGAGGAAAATGAGACTGAGAAAGAATGACTTTTTCAAGATCACATGGACAATAAGTGATTCAGCTAGATTGCAGTGAGCTTTGAGATGATACAGAGTTTAGGTTTCTTCCAGCTTTTAGGTCGGGGAACATGTGCCAGGAGAAGCTTTTGATGAAGTTATTGAACTTTGCTCGTTCCCCTGAAGTCTTTCAGGCCCTGGCCTTCTCTCCTATCACTGGCAAAAGAGTTAGATGTGGGAAGTCAAATGTCAAGTCTTTTACAAGGTCAACCTCAGGATAGCCAAATTGTTCATATATGGACAGCACAAAGCCAAGAGATTAAAAAGAACCTGATGAATTCTCTTAAAAAAAAAAAAGATGAGGAGTTACATAGTCAACAAGTAACAAAGCAATTAATCACCTAATCAACAGCACCTCTTGTCAACAAAGGAGGTATTTTGCTGTTGATGAGTAAAGTTGGTTCCACTATTGAGTGTCTTCAGACTAGTAAATCATTCCATTTCTATAGTGCTTCTCTCCTAACAACAATGTGAGGTATGTATTTTGAGTATTATCATCCCTATAAAGCAGACAGGAAGACTGAGGGTGAGAGGCTTTAAATAGTTTACCCAGGATTATATAACCAATAAGGGTCATGACAAAAAAAAAAACCCACAAGACTTTCTTTCTTTTGAAGTGGAGAAGGACGTACTAAACTTGAATTTGAAATGAACAGACAGTGATCAGTTCCAGAATGTTCCTCTTTCCCTTCTTGGAGGGAGAGGAGGCAAATAACAGGTAGGAAGAAATTGGAGAGGGGGAAAAAAAATCCTTCTAAGGCCAGAACTCTGCTGTGAGGCACCCTCTAGTGGCTAAAATGGGGGAGAGTTGAAAAGGCCCCCAGAATTCATTGAGTACTACCCATATAAAAATCAGAATTACCACTGGGGGATCTATTAAACAAAATGGGTATCTATCCGCTTTTTGAAGAATTCCAAGAAGAGGCAACCCATTCCCTTCCAAGGCAGCTGAGCTTCCATAGTGCCTTCCCAAGCTTTCTCCTCCACTCTCATTTCACATGAAGAAGTATCCCTTACTTTTTTTTTAATTTTTCAAATGCTATTTTATTTTTCCAAATACATGCAAAGATAGTTTTCAATATTTACCTTTGCAAAACCTTGTGTTCCAAATTATTTTTTCTCCCCCCCCAAGACAGTAAGCAATTTGATATACGTTAAAAATGTGCATATCTTCTAAAGATATTTCCACATTCTTTATGTTGTGCAAAAAATAATCAAAAAGGGAAAAAAAAAACATGAGAAAGAAAAAAACAAACAACAACTATGCTTAGGTCCACATTTAGTCTCCATAGTTCTCTCTCTGGATGTGATAGGCATTTTCCATCCCTGTCTATTGGAATTGCTTTGAATCACCATGTTGTTGAAAAGATCATCACATAATCTTGTTATTACTGTGTATAATGTTCTCTTCTTACTTTTGTCAGCATCAGTTCATATAAATCTTTCTAGACTTTCATTTCTTATAGAACAATATTCCATTATACTCATATACCATAATTTATTTAGCCATTCCCCAACTGATGGGCATCCTTTCAGTTTCCAGTTTCTAGCCACTACAAAAAGGGCTGTCACAAATATTTTTGTACATGTGGGTTCCTTTCCCTCCTTTAAGATCTCTTTGGAATATAAGCCCAGTAGAAGCACTGCTGGGTCAAAGGGTATGCACAGTTTGATAGCCCTTTGGTGATCCTTACAAAAATATAGATTGCCCAGATTAACAGAAGAGGAAATAAATTACTTAAATAGTCCCATAGAACAAGCTATTAATCAACTCCCTAAGAAAAAATCCCTAGGGCCAGATGGATTTACATGTGAATTCTACCAAACATTTAAAGAACAATTAATTCCAAAACTATATAAACTATTTGAAAAAAATAGGGAACAAGAGACTCCTAAGAAATTCCTTTTATGACAGACATAGTACTGATGCCTAAACCAGGTAGGACAAAAACAGAGAAAGAAAATTATAGACCAATATCCCTAGTGAATATTGATGCAAAAATCTTAAATAAAATATTAGCAAAGAGATTACAGAAAATCATTCCCAGCATAATACACCAAGTAGGATTTATACCAGGAATGCAGGGATGGTTCAATATTAGGAAAACCATTAGCATAATTGACTATATCAATAACCAAATTAACAAAAAAAATATGATTATTTCAATAGATGCAGAAAAAGCTTTTGATAAAATCCAACATCCATTCCTATTAAAACATTAGAGAATATAGAAATAAATGGACTTTTCTTTAAAATAGTCAGTAGCATCTATTTAAAACCATCAGCTAGCATCATATATAATGGTGATAAACTGGAACCATTCCCAATAAGATCAGGGATGAAACAAAGTTGCCCACAATCACCATTACTATTCAGTATTGTATTAGGAATGCTAACTTTGCCAATAAGAGAAGAAAAAGAGGTTAAAGGAATTAGAGCAGGTCATGAGGAAACCAAATTATCACTCTTTGCAGATGATGTGATGGTATACTTAGAGAATCCTGGAGAATCAACTAAAAATACTATTAGAAATAATCCACAACTTTAGCAAAGTTGCAGGATACAAAATAAATTCACATAAATCATCAGCATTTTTATACATCACTAACAAAATCCAACAGCAAGAGATACAAAGATAAATTCCATTTAAAATAACTGTCGATAGTATAAAATATTTGGGAATCTATCTGCCAAGGGAAAGTCAGGAAGTATATGAGCAAAACTACAAAATACTTTCCACACAAATAAAATCAGATCTAAACAATTGGAAAAATATCAAGTGCTCCTGGATAGGTCAAGCAAATATAATAAAGATGACAATACTACCTAAACCAATATATTTATTTAGTGCTATACCAATCAAACTCCCAAAAAATTATTTTACTCACCTAGAAAAAATAACAAAATTCATCTGGAAGAAAAAAGGTCAAGAATTTCAAGGGAATTAATGAAAAAAAAGCAAATAAAGGTGGCCTACCTGTACCAGATCTAAAACTATATTATGAAGCAGCAGTCATCAGAGCCATTTGGTACTGGCTAAGAAACAGAGTAGTTGATCAGTGGAATAGGTTAGGCTCACAGGACAAAATAGTCAATGACTAGTAATCTAGTATTTTACAAACCCAAAGACCCCAGGTTTTGGAATAAGAACTCACTATTTGACAAAAACTGCTGGGAAAATTGGAAACTAGTATGGCAAAAACTAGGCATTGACTCACACCTAACACCATATACCAAAATAAGGTCAAAATGGGTTCAAGATGTAGACATATTATAAACAAATTAGAAGAACATAGGATGGTTTACCTCTCAGATCTGTGGAGGAGGAAGGAATTTGTGACCAAAGAAGAACTAGAGATCATTATTGATCACAAAATAGATAATTTTGATTATATCAAATTTAAAAGTTTTTGTACAAAATGTTTGTAGCAGCCCTTTTTGTAGTGGCAAGAAACTGTAAACTGAATGGATGCCCATCAATTGGAGAATGGCTGAATAAATTTTGGTATATGAATGTTATGGAATATTATTGTTCTGTAAGAAATGACCAACAAGATGATTTCAGAGAGGCCTGGAGAAATTTGCATGGACTGATACTAAGTGAAATGAGCAGAACCAGGAGATCATTATACACAGCAACAAGACTATACGATGATCAATTCTGATGGCTGTGGTTCTCCTCAACAATGAGGTGATTCAAACCAGTTCCTATTGTTCAGTGATGAAAATAGTCATATACATCCAGAGAGAGGCTTGTGGGAACTGAATATGGACCACAACACAGAATTTTAACACTTTCTGTGAATATTTGCTTGCATTTTGTTTTCCTCCTTAGGTTGTTTATTTTTCTCTTTCTAGATCTGATTTTTCTTGTGCAGTAAGATAATTGTATAGATATGTATACATATATTGGATTTATCATATATTTTAACATGTTTAGCATGTATTAGACTACCTGCCATCTAGGGGAGAGGGTGAGGGGAAGGAGGGAAACATTTGGAACAGAAAATTTTGCAAAGGTCAATGTTCTGTAAATAAAAAGCTTTAATAAAAAATTTTAAAAGAAAAAGAAAATAAAGTTTTTAAAGTATGCTTCTATCTGCATTCAGACTCCATCAGCCTTTTCTCTGGAGGTGGAAAGCATTTTTCATTATGAGTTCTTTGTAATTCTTTTAGGTCATTGTATTGCTGGGAATAGCTAAGTCATTCACAGTTGGTCACTGTACAATATTGCTGTTACTGTGTACATTGTTCTCCTAGTTCTGCTCACTTTACTCAGAAGATGTCATTTCCTTTATTTCCTTGGCAGGAAGTTTTGTCTGACATCAAACCTAAATTTGTCTTTTTTCAACTTTAATCCAAACAGATTTAATCTAACCCTAGCATTCTGAACCTAAAGACTATGAACTTGGGCTTTTAAAAATATTTTGACAATTCTTTCAAGATAATTGGTTTCCTTTGTAATCCAGTGCATTTTATTTTATACTTCTAAAAACATGTCTGGAAAATGGACTCTAGGCTTCTCCAGATTTTCAAATAATCCATATTATGAAAAAAAAGATTAAGAAATCCTAAACTAATCCTTCTTATACACTGCTGCTCATCCCTCCTTCCCCAGTCTTCTCCAGAATAAGCATCTCTGGTTCCTTCAATGAATCCTCACATGACATGGACTCCAGACTCTTTACTATCCTGGTTGCCCCCTGGATTGATGTTGTTCAGTTGATTTTTTAGTCACTCCCAGCTCTTTGTGACCCATTTGGGGTTTTCATGGCAAAGATACTGCAGTGGTTGCCCATTTCCTTCTGTAACTCATTTTATAGATGAGGCAACTGAGGCAAACAGAGTTAAGGGACTTGCCCAAGATCACACAGCTAGGAAATGTCTGAGGCCAGATTTGAATTCATGAAGATGAGTCTCCCTGACTCCAGGCCAAGTGTTCTGTGCACTATGGTTCCAACTAACAGTCCTATATCTAAGACTTTCCAATTTCCCCTATTGAATTTCATCTTACATTCAGTCCAGTGCTCTAGCCTATTAAGATCTTTCCTGATCCTGACACTACCACCCAGTATGTTAGCTATCCCCACCAACTTTGTGGGACTTTGTGCCACACTGGGCTCTACTCTGAGTTAGAATCATCTTAGAATATAGAACCTTTGAACTATGATTCCCAATCTGTGGGATGCAAAGTTATTGCAGGGAATCTGCAAATCCATATGGGAACCCCAAAACAAGAAAATAGACCTGAAGACTGAATAACATCTCATATAAATAACCAAATATATGTACCATGCTTTGCAAGCCTTAAAGGGCTTTAAACGGGAGAAATTATAAATTCTAGTTCCATTGCTATTTCTCAAGCACCTATTTGTAGATATTACTGTGATTAATAAAATATAAATTAAATCAGTCAAAAAGCATCTGTTAATTGCTTGCTATATACCAAGCACTGTGCTAAAATTCATTTTAAAACATTACCATATTCATAGGAACTTCTCATAACATGGAAGCATGTTTTAAAACTATCTTTTGGGGGCAGCTAGGTGGTGCAGTGAATAGTGCACCAGCCCTGAAAGAGGACCTGAATTCAAATCTGACTTCAGATAATTACCAGCTGTATGATACTGGGCACCTCATTTGACCTCAATTGTCTCCTTTCCCTTCCCCAAAAAAGACCTCCTTTTTAGTTCAACTGAAAATATTAAAACGGAGCACTTACTCGGAATCACAGATTGTAAGGATTGGAATCATAAGATTCTGTCATTCCCAGTCTAGGGCTTTTTCTATTGTGTTGGGTCTCTTCAAAGTCATCTAGAGATTTGGTGGCTTCAATTTCTATGGTTTCAAGAAGCCCAAGATTTCCCATTTCTATCATGTTTTAAGATTTGCATAGACTTTCATTCCTCACAATAATCCTGTGATACCAGTAGTATTAGAACGTCCATTTTATAGAACGAGGAAACTAAACCATAACAGGTTAAAGTGGATTGTCCAAAAAGTTTACACAGCTAGCCAGGATCTTGTTTGCTACAAGGGCAACTTATAATATCCTTGTTTACCTTAGCTTAGGAGGAACCCATAGTACTGCAAATGTTTCAAGATTCTTTATTTCCTGTAATCAACAATCTTTTTCTTGAACTCAACTGGGTGTTTCCCAAACTCAGCTAAGTGCCAACTATGTGTTAAAATGAGTCAGGAAGATGAGTTCAAATCTGGCTTCAGATACTTACTAGCTGTGGGATCCCAGGCAGGTCACTTCATTCTTTTCCTCAGTTTCTTAATCTATAAAATGAGCTGGAGAAAGAAAAGTCAACCATTCCAGTATCTTCACCAAGAAAACCCTCAATGGGACAAACAACTCTAAGGTACCACCTTACACTTCTCAGATTGGCTAAGATGACAGAAAATGGAGGGGATATGGGAAAACTAGGACACTTATGCATTATTGGTTGAGTTGTGAAATGATCCAACTATTCTGGAGAGCAATTTTGAACTGTGCCTAAAGAGCTATCAAATTGTGTATACCCTTTGATCCAGCAGTGTCACTACTGTTCTATATCCCAAGGAAATCATAAAGAAGGGAAAAGACCATATGTGCAAAAATTTTTGTAGCAGTCCTTTATGTGGTAGCAAAGAATTGGAAAATGAATGCATGCCCATCAATTGGGGAATGATTGAAGAAGTTGTGTATATGAAGATAATGGAATATTATTGTTCTATTAAAAATGATGAACAAGCTGATTATAGAAAGGCCTGGGAAGATTTACATGAACTGATGCTGAGCAAAACAAGCAGAACCAAGAATGTATCATACACAGTAATAGCAAGATTGTGCAATGACCAACTATGAAAGACTTGGTTCTTCTCAGCGATCCAGTGATCCAAGGGAATCCCAATAAACTTTGGGTAGAAAATGCCATCTGCATACAGAAAGAGAACTATGGAGATTGAATGTAAGTCAACACATGCTATGTTCACTTTTTTTTCTTTTCATGGTTTTTCCCTTTTGTTCTAATTTTTCTCTCCCAACATGATTCATAAAGAAATGTGTATTTAAAACGTTAATTTACATGTATAACCAGAAAAAAAAGAAAACTCTCAATGTGGCCATGAAGAGTGAGATGGAACTAAAATGATGGAAAAGCAACAATGGATTTGACCTGAAAAGCAAGAAGAAAGAAGAAATATTGGATTACTTGATGTCTAGGGAAGGGGGAGGAGGAAAAGGAGGGAGAAAAAAATTGGAACACAAGGTTTTTCAGGGGTGAGCATTAAAAGCTATTTTTGCCTGTATTTTGAAAATAAAAAGCTATTATTTAAAAAAAGATTTTAAAGGACGAGAAAGACACATTTATTAAGTATTTGCCACATGCCAGGCACTGTGCCAGGTATTTTACAAGTATTATTTTATCTTCACAACAACCCTGGCAAGGGAAGGAAGAGAGGAATAAGTGCTATTTATTATCATCCCCATTTTACAGTTGAGGAAACTGAGGCAGTGGTCAAGTTATTTGTTCAGGGTCACACAGGTAAGAAGTGTATGAGACAAGATTTCAACTCAGGTCTTCTTGACCTGATAGTGCCCAACACTCTATCCAAATATCTCAATATCTCATATTGATCCTAAGAGGTTACAAACTGATTGCTAGGGGGACTTACAAACAATGTAAAGATCACTAATAACTGGAGATGACGGATATCAGAGAAAATTTAGAGCCAGTGATAATTGAGCTAGTTCTCAAGTAGTGTACCA
The DNA here is from genome assembly GCA_023553655.1 of Myrmecobius fasciatus. NCBI lineage: Eukaryota > Metazoa > Chordata > Mammalia > Dasyuromorphia > Myrmecobiidae > Myrmecobius > Myrmecobius fasciatus. The sequence continues at coordinate 75,311 of JAJPUD010008157.1, read as the reverse complement.
TTTGAAAAGGGAAAGCATTCTAGATAAATGAATTTGCAAATATTTTAACTGAGTGGCAGTATCTTTTTCAGAAAGGCCATTAAGACTAATGAGAGGGGAAGGGGGAGGGAGATAGAAAGGAGGGCATATTGGGGGAAAGAGTGGTCAGAAGTAAAAGATTTTTGAGGAGGGACAAGATGAAAGGAGGGAGAGAATAGAATAAAGGAGAAGGAGAGGAGATAATTAATAATAATAATTGTGAAAATAATTTTGAAGCCAGATTCTCTGATAAAGCCTTCATTTCTCAAACATATAGGGAATTGAGTCATTTCCCAATTGATAAGTAACCAAAAAATAGAAGTCTTCAGATGAACTAATCAAGATATTTATAGGCATACAAAAAAAAAATACTCAGAGCAGCTAGGTGGTGCAGGGGATAGGGCACCAGCCCTGAAGTAAGGAGGACCTGAGTTCAAATCTGGCCTCAGACACTTAACACTTCCTAGACCTTGGGCAAGTCACTTAACCCCCAATTGTCTCTGCAAGAAAAAAAAAAGTGCTCTATTATTTTTTGGAGAAATGTAAATTAAAATAATTCTGAGGTACTACCTTATATCTATTAGATTGGCTAATGGGCCATAAAAGGAAAATAACAAACATTGGAGAGAATGTGAGGGAAATGAGACATTAATGCATTGTTGGTAGAATTGTGAACTGATTCAATTATTCTGTAAAGCAATTTGAAACTGGGCCCAAAGGGCTATAAAACCATGAATTCCCTTTGACTTAATAATACTACTACTAGGCATGGATTTTTTTTAAAAAATGCAAAGAACCTATGCTTACAAAAATATTTATAGCAGCTCTTTTTTTGAGGCAAAGAATTGGAAATTGAGGGGATGCTCATCAGTTGAGGGAATGACTAAATAAATTGTTGTATGTAGTTATGATGAAATACATTTCTATAAGAAATAATGAGTATGATACTCTCAGAAAACCTAGAAAGTCCTCCACGAGTTCATATAAAGTACATGTATGTGTGTGTATATAAATATAAATAGCTGTATTGTGGGATGATCAGCTGTGAAAGATTTTACTATCATCAGCAACACAATGATACAAAACTACTCTAAAGGACTTATGATGAAAAATCTATACCTACATAAAGAACAGATTGGGTCTAAATACAGATAGAAACATACTTTTTAAAAACTTTATTTTTCTTGAGGTTTTTTAGAGGGGCAAAGTCACTTTCACAATGTGACTTTTATGGAAATGTTTTGTATAATTTCACGTGTCTTTTCAATGTAGGATGAGGGGTAGGGAGGAAGCAAGAGAATCTGGAACTCGAAGTTTTAAAAACAAATGGTAAAATTGTTTTACATGTACCTGGGGGGGAAATCAAAATATTAAATTTAATCAAAAGACTAATGTGGAGGTGAGGGATGCTCCCCTCTGTCTTTGTGAGTAAGTAGGCTCTTAGCCTGCTTCTTAACTATAAAGTAATCTTGGGATAGATATCATTGCATGGTGATTGATTCTGTGCCAATAACTCCAGAGAAGGACAGAGATTTTGGGGGTGAAAAACTTTCCCCAAAAGGGACCCACATGTAAAAAATGTTTGTGGCAGCCTTTTTTGTAGTAGCAAGAAACTGGAAACTGAATGGATGCCCATCAATTGGAGAGTGGCTGAATAAATTATGGTATATGAATGTTATGGAATATTATTGCTCTGTAAGAAACGACCAGCAGGATGATTTCAGAGAGGCCTGGAGGGACTTGCATGAACTGATGCTGAATGAAACGAACAGAACCAGGAGATCATTGTACATGGCAACAAGAAGACTATATGATGATCAAGTCTCATTGATGTGGATCTCTTCAACAATGAGATGATTCAGACCAGTTCCTATTGTTCAGTGATGAAGAAAACCATCTACACCCAGAGAGAGGACTGTGGGAATTGAAAGTGGATCACAATATAGCATTCTCACTTCTTTTGTTGTTGTTTGCTTGCTCTCGTTTTTTTTTCCTTTTTTGATCTGATTCTTCTTGTACAGCAAGATAATTGTATAAATACATATGCCTATATTGGATTTACATATATTTTTACCATGTTTAACAAAAAAAGAGAACTTTCCCCAAAGGGTCTTCATAAAAAAGAAGGGCTGGAGACAAACTGAAGCTGGGCTCAGAGAAAGAATTCTTGAGAACCTGGAGATACTACCAGCAGGCACCTGCTCTTGGGGTCGATGCTCTTGAATGGAAGACTTCAAACGCTTTACCCACTTCGGAGCTGAAAAGATTCAGGGAGGACCTTTATAAATTCAGCCTCCTTGACCTACCTAGCAGGAAGCCATAATTCTCCAACACTTTTGAGCTGATAAAACCAAACTTGTCCTTCTAGTTAAGGCTTTCCCATCCTTCAAGGCCAAAGTCCTCTGTCTCTTCCAGAAATCACCAGAGGCCAGTCAGCCTCTTTCTCCTGGGTCTGAATCTTACACTTGACCCTCCTGCTTTTTCCCTTTCATGGCTCCAGGTAGGTAATACCCATTCATCCCCAAATGGACTGAACTTCCTAAAGACAAAATCCGGGCCTGCTCCTCTTCCGTTGGCCCCATACTTTGAATTCCCCAAGAATTTTTAAAAGCTTGGATTGTGTTAGAATATAGAATGTCAAAACCAGAAGGACCCTTGGAAACAATCTGGTCCCACCCTTTCAGTGTACAAAGGAAGAAAATGATACCCTACAAAGTCAAATATCAGTTGGCAAAAGCTAAACTAGAAGGGAGACTCTGACTCTACATCTCAGGCAGTTTATCCACAATCAATACTCCAAGGAGAAGCTATGGAAAATTCTTTATCTGTAATTGACAGAATTGGCCACATTTTGAGCTAAAAAAAAAAAGCCTAGAGTTCTACAGAAATTCCAATTTTGCTCTAAGGCTGGGGATCTGAGGATATATGAGCTGTGATGTTTGGGGAGAGAATTAACAGGATTATGGCCTTGGTTTTAAAACTAATTCAACATTCAAGGCTCTCGACAGCTGTATGACTTCAAAGAGAGAGAGCTGGACCAATTTCATTTCTTTTACAATGAGAAGTTGAGAAGTCCATTTCTTACTAGCCAGGTGACCTTGGATGAGACATGTCAAATCCCTGTTAGGAGTTTCTTCATTTAAGAAGGTTAGAGTGATATCTAGGTGGTACAGTGTATAAAGCATAGGCCCTGAGTTAGGAGGACCTGAATTCAAATTCTGCCTCAGACACATATTACTTGTGTGCTCCTAGGTAAATCATTTAATCCCAATGTCCAGAGAGAGAAAGACAGAAATCGGAAGGGGGGGAGGGAGGAAGAGGAAGAGGAGGAAGAGAGAAAAAAGAGGAGGGGGGAAGAAGAACAGAAACTTAGGTGAGATGACTTCTAAGATCCTTCCAGCTCTAGATCAATGAGCTGCCTACCTGTCTACCCTAAATTGATGCCATGGAAAGAGAGGAAACCCCAGTTCTAGTCTTTAATCCATCACTGACCTCTCTATGTGAAGCTGAACAGGAGGCATTCCCTCTCTGGGCTCATTTCTCCAGCCTAGTAGGGCTCAAAAATATTTCAGAATTAATATCCTATTTTCTAAGACCCTGATGTTTTATAATAGGTAACATTTGTGAAACACTTTATAAATGTTAAATTATTTGATTTGGTTTTTTAAGGCCCCATTGAGTGCTAATAATCTTTGTTCTGAGATCTGCCACTTATAATCTGCCTTACATGAGGGTTTAATCAGGCCTCAATTTCCACATTTGTTAAAATAAAGAGACTGGATTAACTTCCCAGCTCTAAGGTCCCTTCCAGTACTAAATGAAACTTGATAATAACCCTATGCTCAGGCTATAAGCACAGAATGTCAGCTCTGACATCCCATTTCCCTGTGATCTCTCTCCTTGCATGATACAGTGCCTGAAACAGCTAGCATTTAATAATAACTTGCCTTCTTTAAGCTTTATAGAAATGCTGTTTTGTGTTATTTCATTTGTTCTTCACAACAAAGCTGGGAAAGAGGTATTATTATTCCCATTTTCCAGATGAAGAAACTAAAGGTGAGTGGGAAAAAAATATCAGTAAGTATTTGAGGTAGGACCCTAATTTGGGTCTTTCTGTGTTCTAGCCTGATGGCCTCTCAACATTAAAAGAAAAATATACCTTTGGGTTAGGGCTCTATGTCTCCTATTAAAACTAAAGTAAACTTAGGAAAAGTCACACTAAAGCCTTTGCCAGTCATTAATACTCTCACTCAATTGCACTCAATTCAACAAACATTTATTTTAAGTACTTACTATGCTCCGGGATCAGTGCTCAGAGCTAGGGATACAAAGATGACAAATGACCCAGCCCCTGCCCTCAAGGGGCTTACAATCTACTAGGGGGTGATAAGGTATACACACAGATAAGTCTTTTACAAGATAGGGGGAGAAAGGAGCACAGGAGTATGGGAAAGTCTAAGAAGCAAAAAGTTGGAATAGAGGATCCAAGAGGGCTTCATGGAGGAAGTGGCACCTGAGCTGAGCCTCAAACTTTACCCAGCAGAAATAAAGAAGAAACATGTTCCAGGTGCTCCCAAGGACAATCTGCATGAATTCATGGGGGCAGGAGAATACAGGACAAGACTGGCATGGGCAGGGCAATACACAGTACAGACTGGCTCCAGTGCTCAGTGCATTTAGGGACTACCACCAAAAGAAATTGCAACCAAATTGTGGACAGCATTGAATTTGCAAAATCAGGAGTTCACATTTTATTCTGAAGATAATGGGTAGCCATTGATAGTTTTTCAGCAAGGGAGTATCCTGATCAGAACTATACTTAAGATTAATTTGGCAGCTATCTGATTGATGGTTTGGAGAAGGATGAGACTAGAAGCAGGGGAAACCAATTAGGGTCTATTACAGCAACCCTGGTCAAATTAATGAGGGTCTGCACTAGGTCAGAGGCCAGGTAGGGCAAGGAGAAAAATGAGAGTGGATTTAAGATGCAACAATAGGTAGGAAAGTAGAATTAACAGGACCTGACAACTGATTGGATGGGAGAAAGTGGAGTAGGGAGAGTGAGTGAAGGGTCTAGGATGGCTCCAAGGTTGCAAATCTGGATGTCCAGGAGAGCAGTGGGGCCATTAATAGGAAAAGGAAAGTTGGGAAGCAGGGCAGACTTGGGAGAAATAATAACTCACATATAGAGCAACTCACGATTCTTCAGTGCTTTTAGGTTTTTCAAAGCACTTTCCTTAGGACAGGTCTGTGAGGTAGGTAGTGCAAGTATTACTCTCCCCACTTTTCAGAGGATGAGTTCAGTTTGGGACACACTGAGCTTGAAATGGTGGAAGAGCCAAATGCATGTGCCCAGGAGGGCTAGGATGAGCTCAGGGCAGAGAGCTAAGAGACGCCTCCCATGGAGATGATTCCTGAAAAAGCCATGAGAGTGGATATGTAAGAAAGAGAGAGGGGGAGGAAAGAGGGGGGAATGGAGAGTGAGGGGGTAGAAGAAGTGGGAGGGGAAAAATAGGGAGGGAGAGAGAGACAGAGGGACAAAGAGAGGGAGAGGGAGGAAGGGAAGCAGGGGAAGGAGGGAGGGAGAGAGGGGAAAAAGGAGAAAGAGACAGAGACACAGAGAGAGAAGGAGGGAGGGAAGGAGGGAGGGGCAGAGCAAAGGGAGGGAAGGAGAGACAGAGAGGGAGAGAGGAAAGGGGGTAGGAGAGAGAGACAAAGAGAAGGAAAGGAGGGGAAAGAGGAGAAAGAAGAAAAAGAGGTCCAGAGACACTCACAACTGGGCAGCAGGAAGATGTTCACTTGAATTGGCCTAAAGCACCCCTTGATGCTTGCAGCTTCCGGGAGCTCTCCTTGTCAATAATACCTTAGCACCTTGGAATGGATGGGAGGCAGGGCCCAGGTGGGGGTAAGGGGTCCTAAAAAGGGGGGTGGGAGGGACCCCAGACAAAAGGCACTTTGTGCCGGGAGGTCCCTGGCCAGAAACAGTTCACAGTGCGGGGGGCCACAGCTGAGGCAATGCAGGCAGAAGCAGGGGAGATGTGCTCTGGGGAGAGGAGGAGGAATAACCCCTTTTCTTTTGGGGGGAAACATCTTGAGCCAAAGTTTCCTGCAGTTTGGGGGGTTTTCTAACTGCAGGGTAGAAACAGGAATTGGCTATGATACTGCTGGCCAGCATTCACACAGGGCTCTTCTTTCAGCCTGTAGCAGAAGGGTCTCTGTCTGCAAAAGAAGCCGAGAAGTGAGCATGTTAATGTCCACCCCAGAAATGAGAGAGAAAGGTATTCACTTTCCACCCACTATAATAACCCATGTAGAGATTCATCCTTTCCAAAGTCCTCTTCTAATATCTCAGCTGAATTTCATAACCAACCTCCTCTTCTCTCCCCCTGTTCCCCATCCCCACCAGACTTTAAGATCCCGGTGGGTAGGGAATAGAATCACAGAATGTTACAGCCTTTGACATCATCTGGCCCAATCCCTTCATTTTCCAGATTGGGAAGTTAGCACCCAAATAGGAGGGGACTTGCCCACAGTCATATATCTAAGAATTGGAAAAGCCAGGATTCAAACAGAGGTCTTTTGACTCTGGATCCCATGTATCCAGTGCAATCCCGTGGGATTAGGTCTTCAAGAAGCATAGGAATGGCCAATTCATAAGAATTCAGTCAACATTTATTAAACAGCTACTCTGTCCAGGATCCTGAGCGAGTTATTAAAATACCAAGAAAGGCATAAAGGTCCCTGCTTTCAAGGAACTTACGATGGATTTAGGGATACCCCAAAATGTTGGGGTTCCAGGACAGGTGTTGCCAGGTATCCCAAAAGAATTCACAGGCTCAAATCATTAAAATTGGAATAACTATGGAAATCAATAGACACAGTAGCCCCATCCAGAGGAAGACTTTGGTGAGATGAGGTTTTCATGAATGTCTTGCAACCGTCCAGCCTTTTCTTCCCTGAGAGATTGGGGTACATCCAACAGGAGGTGTTGGCAAGAGCACAGACAACCACTAAAGGTGAGAAGATAATCTAGGGCCAATCTGTTTTTCAAGACTATACTGGCCAGTGAGTCTAGGAATTCCTAGAGTTCTCGGAAAGAGTGTGCAATTTTGTTGGCTAGTTGGTTGATGGCAAGCAGGCTGGAAAGGATATATTCATATTCTAAGTATCCAACCCAGGAAATGAGCATTGCCATTCTTTTCCCCAAATATCAAAGAAAATTCTCCCCAAATCCCAGCTTTTGTCTCCATAAAGGGGTACAGGTAGTGGTTGGAATGGCGGTGTTATAAACAGAAAAAGGAATACATAGGTGGCCAAGTGTGGATGTGCCAGAGTGTTTAGACATTGGGTAGTGAGGATGACTGGTTGAGGGAGTTTCTAGTGGAGATAGTCTCTTGATAGGGCCATTAGAAATATCAAAGTGAAAGGAGAGACTCATCTTACAGAAAAAAGTACAGAAGGTGCCTCAAGTCAGGTTTTGTAATTGCTTCCTGATTAGGTCTCCCTAAGGGTCAATATAATTGCATGACATTATTCCAATGGAGACATCAGTTTTCAGGATATCAGGGACAAGTCTCTAGGTAGGGAATGGGGCAAAGCAGAAGTATTGTGGGTGAATTTGCTGGAATAGTTTGGGAATGGGGAACCCACAAATTATCTCTATAGATGGTCCATAGTCACAGGTACAATGAGTGTTCAATCCATCAGTAGAGCTAGTACAGGTGGCTGAGGTGAAATTATGATAGTTGTGAGAAGGACTACATTCACTTGCTCCAATAGTATTTGTGGTGGAAGTTAATGTCCTGATATTTGGGATGTAAACAAGGTCACCACAGGTCACATTGTGCCTGTGGTATAAGTGCTAAGATATGTGGGTAAGAGATCTTTTCCAACAAAAAAAAAAGGAGTTTTTAGGTTAAAAATGTTCCCTAGGGGAGTTGCTAGTATGAATGGAGTGGTATTCAAGGTCAAGATAGTGACGTTTGGAAATGGGTCTTTGCAATAGAGCATCAGGTTATAGAAGTGGGTTGTCTTGATGGTGCTGATGGTATATGTACCCCAAAATCCTGGATGTTCCTACTGCCCACAGAGTTTCCTAACTCCCCAAGGAGTTATCCTCCTCATGGTGAAAGCCCATGAGATAGATAGAGAGTACTGGAGAGAGTACTTGGAGCAGAGCCTTCATCCTTGGGATGTGTGGGTAAAGGGGCAGAGAAAATGGTTTAAGAAGTATGGGAGGAAATGGAGAAAATGGAAAGTAACAACAAAAAAAGCAAAGAGGAAGAAGAGGAGGACAGAAAAGTTCACTCTACATTTCTAGTGTTACCAAAGGTCTTGCAGAATACTAGTTTTGGTCTTCTATGAGTTCACATGAATAGCCAGGAAGGTGTAGAGGAAAAAAGGTAACAGGACTAGCATGTTTTATTCTAGAAACATGAGTCCAGCTGAAAAGGCCTTTGAGTTTACCAGCAGTCCAAGTGGTGAAAATGGCCCAGTATGGTACTTTCCACTTTGTGCCCAGCAGATCTGGGCCTTGAGCCTTCCAAGATTTCAAGTATACCATGTCTCCTGGATTTACTGAGGTGATGGACATCCACTAATTCTGGGAGATATTCATTCACATATTCAGAAAGAGCCTTGTGTGGCAAACTAAGTGAACAAATGTTCTGAATCTACAAGAATATCAGAGGTTAAGAAAGACCACTCGTCTAAAAATTCAAAGGGGATGAATTCAATGTTCTCCCAACTGTGATGTGAACTCCAAGCAGTTCTATCGAGAGGGTGTCTCCAGGAACAACTTCATAAGGACTCGCTTTTCTCTATCTTCCCTGAAGATTGAGGATACCAGAAAGAGTGGAAATAATAATTTTAAGTGCCTCAGCCAATTTGGATTGTCTCTCTGTTATTCCGTAAAGAGCCGGGCAGACCAAAACAAGGTAAAATTTCCTTTAACAAAAATTTTAAAACTTCCTAAAGTTTTTCCTGCAAGGAAAGACCCCTACCCAGTTGGTAAATATGTCAACAAAAACCAGAAGTAATTTGAAACCCTTCCATGGGGTATAAGTGTAAAGTCTTATCTGGTAGCTTTCTCCAGGATAGGTGAATAGGTGATAAAAGAAAGGGGGGTTTAATGGCACCTTCAGGATTCACCTGGACACAAACTGGGTGGGCTTGTGCAAATTTGCCTAATGGTTTCTCCTAGTTTGTGACTAGTGGAAATAGGTTTCACAAAGAACTGGAGGATGTTCTTTCTCAAGTGAGTAGCTTGATGTAGACCAAAGAGAAACTTCCATTGGCTTGCCTCTGGGATTAGAAACTGGCCTGAGAGTTTTTGAAACTACCTGGAGGAAGAAAGAGTATACCCCTCTCTTTAGCAAGGACTTGTTCTTGGGGATGATAGAAAGGTGTGTGGGAGTCAGGGATTTGGGGAAATATTGGTGCCATGGTTAGAGGCAAATGTGCAGCAGCTTGGATGGCTGAGTCTGCAAGCCTGTTACCTCTGGCCTGGAGTGAACCCCCCTTTTAATGTCCTTTACATAATGTAATAGAAACCTCTCAAGGTTCATGGATACTTTGCAATAACTGTAGTGTTTCCCCTGCATGCTTAATAGGGGAATATTTAGCTGTCAAAGTCTCCTTTCTTTCCATATAATTCCATGAGCATGTAAAAAAGACATATTTGAAATCAATACAAATATTAACACTCAGTCCTTTCCCCAATTCTAAAACTATGGTGAGGGCAATGAGTTCAGCCCTCCAAGGAGAGGTCTCAGAAGGAAGTGGTTTAGCCTCTTAGGTGCTATTAAGGCTAACCACAGAGCAGTCTGCTTTCCTTTCTTTTTCCACAAAGCTGGACCCATCAGTAAACCATTCATCATCTGGGTAGTCAAAGGGAATGTCTTCAAGTCAGGGCAGCTAGAGGAGATAAAATCTAAAGTTTCTTCATTACTAGGAATAACATAACCCGGTTGTGTGGTGTCAGGAAGTAGGGTGACTGGATTGAGAGTGTGATATACCCAAAGAATTAAATCGAGAGTGACCTGATATTTTGTAAGCCTTCCACTGGCCAGTCACTGATGGCCTTTATCTACCAAAATGCCTGGACCAAGACCTCCAAAGACTGGCCAAGAATGAGTTTAGAGACTTTCTCAATTAAATAAGCCGTAGCACAGCCATAGCTCTGAGACAGGAGTTACAGAATCAAGATGTTTAGAAAAGTAAGCTACAGACCTAAGGTCGGATCCTAGAAAGCGAGCTAGAACTGCCAAGAAAGTCTTGACCCCTTGTCATTCATCAATGTATAGAATGAAAGGTTTTTCCAAATTAGGTAGGGCTAATGTAGGGGCAGAGGTGAATTTAGTTTTCAAAGTCTTAAAAGCCTTGACCTGGGCAGGTCTCCAGTCTAGGGAGGGGGGAATATGTCAGAGATTTGAATAGAATTATAAAGAGGTTTTGCAATACCCCACAATTGAGTATTCAGATACGAAATCCAGCCATCCCTAGAAAAGTACCCAGCTGATTCTTTGTGGCTGGTTCAGGAAGTGACAAAATAGCTTGTGTTCTTTTTGCTGTGAGTAACTGAGAGGTGGGGATCAGTTCATGGCCCAGATACTTAACAGATAGGTGATATGCCTTAGATAAGTATACCCAACCACCCCAGGAGCCTAGAAAATTAAGAGCTGTATGGCAGCCACAGAAGCCTCCCAGGTTGGGCTGCAGATAAAAAAAATTCATCTACATATTGGATCAGACTACTGTTAGTTCCAGATCTCTTAAGTCTTTTCCTAGTGCCTGACCAAATAGATGGGGGACTGGCCATATCAGTTGGTGGGGGTTGAGTTCCCCCAGAAGTGCCCACTCAAAAGCAAAATGAGATTGTGAATCTTTATGGAATTGGATGCAAAAGAAGGCATCTTTAAGTTCTAAAGTGGAAAAACCATTGTGGATCCCCCAGAATCTAGCAAAAGGATGGCCCCATTGGATGAGTAGGAATAATGGCCTCATTAACAGCTCTGAGATTTTGCACCATGTGGTATTCCCCATTCAGTGTTTTATCTGGGAGGCTGGAACTATTACAGAGAGACTGGCAAGAGTAGTGATCCCCTTCTGGCCTCAGGCTTCACTGGGTATCACTGGGTTCAGTGAGAGTTAGGAATCTGGAAGGGAGTGCACTTGGCTTGCCCTAGGATTCCCTGGCTCCAGACACAGGAGTCCACTTCCTCCTAGATTTCAGATGGGATATGGGAGGGTCTGAAGAGAGGTACAAAAGGGCTCCCAGAGTTCTGAGAAAGGAGATCTGGGTCCCCAGCTTCACCATCAAGCCATTCCCCAACAAGGGGAGCTGGGCAAGAAGGGATAAGAAATAAGTGTTTAAATAATTGGTCCCCAGACTGACAGGGCAGAGGGAAAGTCTCAAAAAATTTCCTAACTCCATTACCCAATAGGGTGAGGGGGCCCCAGTACTGAGGCAGTAAGTGGCTCCCGTACAAAAAAAGAAAATCAACAGACTTAGCTGCCATATCCAAAATTACTCTGGGTTCAAAAATGATGATGGAGTAAGGGGAGCTTGGCCAAAGCCTAAGCCCTGTCACTCCTAGTCCTGAGGAGATTAGAAGGCAGAGAAATGGGAGGAGGTGGCTGGACCCCTCTGTGGGCAATTCCATTTCCAATGCCCTTCTGGCTGCACACAGGGTACAGGACTGGGGGCTTCTTTTGACAATACTTTCAAGATCAATGTCCCTATCCATGTCATGGAGCACAAATCTCCCCATGTGGGGCCCCTTGAGATGTGGCAGCACCCCAAATCTGTGCCTTACTCTGTTTCTAGCCTTAGCCCTATGATCCTGCTCCTCAGTTGCAACTCAGTCCCTGGGGTTCAAAAACCCCAAAAGCTGGGCCTGGGAAGTGTGAGGACCCAAAACTAACTTCTGCAACTTCCTCTGAATGTTTGGGACAGATTGACTAATAAAATACAAGCTGAGGACAGTGGCCCCTTCTAAGAGTGGGGTCCAAGCCGGTATATATAAGATCCTCTGCAAGTTGCCCTTGAAAAAGGGTGGGATGTTCCTCAGCTCCCTGGGTAACTTCCTTAAGCTTCTCAAAATTAAACCTGATTCTTAATTCCCTTCTTCACACCTTCAATGAGGCAAATCAGTATATGGTCTCTTCTTTCTCTGCTTCTGTTACCCTCCTGGTAATTCTACCCAGGGTCTGCAACTGGGACAGCATTAACTTCTAGGGGATATCTACCTGAGGAGGACTACCCAATCATCTCACCACCAAATTTCTTGGCCTAAATCTTTAATTCTTTTCCTCTTTATTGTGCAGCAGGAGGAGAGAATTATATTAGCATTTCCTCAGGTAAGATAAAATTGATTGGAAATGGCTTTAAATCCCTCAGTAAACTTGGTGGGGTCTTCAGAGTAATGACCAAGTTTTCTCTTAATTTGGGAAAGTTCTGTCATTGAGAAAGAGAACAGAGTTTAGGAAGGATGTCTGGATCAGGGCTTAGAGAAGGGAGAAAATGAATCCTACTCCTTATATAGGAGATATTGAAAAGTGAGGGCCAGGAGGTTATAGAATCCAGTTCAAGAGGTGAGGGTCTGGAAGAACTGTGAGAAAGGGAGAGAGGAAATGGGGAAATATTTCTGGACATTGAGTCCCGATCCTGATATGGGAGAGGTCCCAAAAGGAAGTTCCAGGCCTCCTGTTAGGAACTACATAAAGGGATGGAGGAGGGGGAAAGGGGGAGATCATGGCCTTGGAGGGGTAGAGAAGAGAGGATCATCTAAGTCAATCTCAGTCTCCACTTGTAATTCTTCACTGCTAAATGTAACCAGCAAAATCCTACATCATTGAATGTGGGGGTCGCATAATTATGATTTATTATCAGTAAATGTTTTATCTGTATACCTACTTTATATACCTATATACTCAGGTCATGTAAAATTTTCTCAAGCAAAAAGAGGTAGCAAGAGTAAAAGGTTTAAGAAGCCCTGGCCTAGAGCGCCAAATGGTAAAGCATCTTCTTCAAGGTCACACATTGAGAGAAGTGATTATTTTTCTGTTATATATGTTGTATTCTGTTATATTTCTGTTATATACCTATTATTAATATTGGAATTCTGAGTTTTTCCTCTTTTTATTTCTTCATTTAAAGTCTTGTGGTCAATCTCTGAAGAGTATTCAGATAGATGAAATTGCCAGGAATTCTCCCCACCCAGAGAATCTAATCTAGATGAATATTAGCCCTAAAAAAATCATTAGACTCACACCTTTGAAACCCTCCTCTTCCTTTCCATGATTCAATCTCAGCAGGATGAATGAAGATGAATTCTTTTATGTGGAGTGCAAGAGACAGCTGAGTTTTGTGATTAAGTCACTTTCTCAAAAAGAGGGGTTAAGGACTTTTTAGCCCACCTACACCTTAGACAAAGTCCACACCCACCCATTAATCATCAACCAATCTCGGCTGATTTTCACTTATGGGGGAACCCACTTTTCCAAAGGTATTTAAGCATTTGATGATCTCCATGGTTATTGTCTTTATCTTATGCTGTTAAAAAAAATTCTGCCAAAAGGGTGTCCCCAAGCTTTGACACACTACCCAAAGGGTCCCTAATACACACAAAGTGAAAAAACTCTGGTTTAGACAATATGGAAACATTCACTTAGCTATTTGGTCATTTAAGTGTGGGGGCAAGGGAATTTGAGAGGGCAGCTATGTGGCAAAGTGAATAAAGTACAGGGCCTAAAATCAGGAAGTTCTATTTTTATGAGTTCAAAATGGGTCTCAGATATTTACTAGCTGTGTGACCATGGGCAAGTCACTTAACCCTATTTGCCTCAGTTTTCTCAGCTGTAAAATGAGCTACAGAAGGAAACAGAAAACCATTATCTTTGCTAAGAAAACACAAAATGTAGTCACAAAGAGTCAAACATGACTGAATAACCTTGAGAGTCAGATCTTTGTCCAGTGACAACTAAGATGATGCAAACTGGGGAAAAGAATAGATTCTATCCACCTTGACTTTCCTGCCACAAATGAAACCAGAAGGCAAAAGGAATGAAAGAATTGTTCATTTACCTCCTTGGAAGGATAAGAAAAGTCAAAGGGAGGTAAGCAAGTTGATTTGGTTCATGTCCAATAAGAAACATTTGACACTTCATGAGATACTCAAATGTCTTATGTTACAATGCTCTAGATAAGTATTTGAAAAAAAACCACCCTGAATTTAATATAACTTGTAAGCCAACATCTGGGGCAAGGACCAGGGGACAAAGAATCTTATGAAGAACTGAATGATACCCTTGAAATTAAATCAACATAGACTTGAATACACAATGGCTTTGAAGGCAAGATGGACAAAGAGTAAGACTGAAAAATATATTGGAAACATGGCTCAGGAATAAGAAAGAAAAAAGACTAAAGGCTTGTAGAAGCCTCTTGCCCAAGCAGGAATATATCTTCAAGAAGAGAGTTAGAAGGCACTAGACATGATAAGGACCAACTAACATTACAAAAAAATGAAACTGGTATCTTAAAGTCGGGAAATGATTACCACTGTGAGAATCATTTAGTTGTCTGCATACAGACTACGAACTTGTCAAAACAAAGATAAAAATCAACTAAAAATTAGAAGAAAGATAAAAATGAAAAGATGATAGCACTTCAACAAGTCATTGAAATGCTATCAAAAAATGGGAAATGGATAAAAGAACAGACATCAATACAGACTACTACCATTTACTAAGGATTTTTAATCAACACAAATCAAATGCCACAATGAAGAGACCAAAGACTCTAGAAACCACCTCAGCCAATAAACAATTGCCAATTAAGGAGGTTTGACAGCCAAAGACAATACTGTTTAAAATGTAAACTCACTTGTAAAATCTCACAGAGAAGAATAGTGGAAGATTATGAACAGTATTGCTTCATAAAACACTGATAAGCAGTGGAAGGCAGAAAAGAAGCCTACATAAAACTGAGCAGCAGATCCAACTGGGTCAGATCTGTCTCTCTTGCCAACAATTTTTTTTAAAGCAGCTTCATTATGAACATACATTTGTTCAGTTATTCCAGTTTCAGTTTTGTCTGACTCTTTGTGACTCCACTTGGGGTTTTTGGCAGAGATCCTATAGTGATTGGCCATTCCCTTCTTCAGCTCATTTTACAGATGAGGAAACAGAGGTAAAAAGGATTGAGTGATTTGCCCAAGATCACAGAGCTAGTATCTGAGGCTGAATTTGAACTCAGGAAAATGAGTCTTTCTGACCGCCACTGGACATCCTAGCTGGCCAAACATGCATAATATAGCCAAATAAATTTCCCACATCAGCCATGCCCCCAAATCCCTCTGCCTTTTAACTTTATTACTTTTCTGACCGAAGGGGACTGGCCTATTTCATCTTCAGTTCTCTGGTCTTGTGGTTTTAAAGTTTTTAAAAGCTGTTTTTCTCTATCATGTTGTCATTATTCTCTTAGCTCTATTCATTTTGATCTATATCAGTTCACAGAGATCTTCCCAATTTCTTCTGAAATCATATATTTCATAATTTCTTACAGTACCCTAACATCCCTATGTGAATATGTATAATTATATATACTACAATTTGCTTAGTCATTTCTCAATAAGAAGACAACCCCCTCATCTCCAACTTTTGGTTACTATGAAAAGAGCTGCTGTAAATATTTTTGAATATATAGGTTCTTTTCCTCTTTCATTTGATCTTTTTGGGATATCGGCCTAGTACAAAGATGAAAGAACACTAGATCTCACTGCACTTATTGACCATAAATTGACTATAATACATTTGATTCTGCAGAGCAAAATTTGACTGCCACTCAGATATCAAAATCCAACTAGATTCCTTGAAAAGTGTAGGAATTACTTTGATAACTATTTGATTCTGAATACCAAAGGAAGTATAAAACAGTCGTATACTCTCCAAAGATATTTTTTAATGTGAAGGAAGATGTCTGCCAGAGAGTCCATACTGAAAAGAGATTCCCTGTATACTTCTGTTTATGGATAACATTAGGTTAATTTCATCAAATTCCAAAACACTACAAAGCTTTTTAAATGAGACTGATAATCCTTTAAGTGTTTTGCCTAACTATCTATACAGGAAAAATCCCCAAATGTGTAAATGATGCTTATTGTCCTAACTGCGGTGTATCTTTGGACAAAAATTCTGTTGAACTAATCCATCAATGAATATATTGTGGATAGACACCATAGATGGGCAGTGAACTGGTCTGAGAATTGAAGAAGATGAGAATAGGAAGGAGTGCCCTTAGGAATCCTAATGATGACCAAAGTTCTTCCTGACACAAAGGTCTATATACCTAACAGTGATACTTTTCCAATGATGGAAGTATGATGGACAACACAATTATCCTTACCCTCATTTTATAAATGAGAAATCAGTCTCAGAGAATGGAAATAATTAAGGGCAAAGTCAGAATTTAAAAACAGCCTCCTCACTCTAGGTTTTGGGCTTTGCTTATTATTCTATATTGCCTTCCTGTAATATAATGGCTTACATTTATGTGCCATTTTGGCATAGTAGCCAGTTATCTGACATTAGAAACAAGAATATTTCAGTTCAAATCCTGCCTCTGACACATGCTAGCTGTATGACCACAAGCAAGTCTCATATCTCTTAGGGCTCTCTTTGTTATTATTGGTATTCAGATATTTCAGTCATCTCTGAGTCTTCATGACCCCATTTGGGATTTTCTTGGCAAGCTATTGGAGTGACTTGCCATTTCTTTTTCCACCTCATTTTATAAATAAGGAAACTGAGGCAAAGAGAGCTAAGTGACTTACCCAAGGTCACACAACTAGCAAGTGTCAGAGGCTAGGTTTGAACTCCAGTCTTACCTATTCCAGACCAGGAGTACTATTCAATGGGACACCTTGGAGCTGTCAGCAACTCTCTAAGGCTATGAGTAACAGAGAAATTGCTTATGCCCACTTGGTAGAGGGAATTTCCTCATGAGAGCTCCCTGTGCCAATGAAATCACAAGCCCAGTCCTTAAACTATCCTCAAATTAGCAAGCCTTTTACATGCAGTCATAAAATCTAGATCTATGAGCCAAAAAACTTGGATTTAAATCCAAGTTACAACATTAACTTTCTTTTTGACCTTAGAGAAGTCACTTAACTTTTCTAGGACACTCTTTTCTTATCTGTAAAACTGGACTAATAATACTTACCTCTCGAAGTTATTATGAGGAAAATGCTTTGTACCCCTTAAGAAATATATAGAAATATGAGTTATGATTATGATTTTTCTCCCTTTCTCTTTCAACTCCTACAGACCAATAACTTAAATCACTCTTTAGAGACTCGATAGAAGCATCACAACAAAACAAAAGCTAAGAGACTTAGTTTCTAATCCCTGTTTTGCTATCAATTATATGACCAAAGGCAAGTCATTTGCTTCCTCTTCCCAAATCCCATCCCTACTCCTTACTAGAACCTTCCCTCTGAGATTATTTATACTAGATTTATCTTGAAAATACATAGTTGTTGGCCTGCTGCTTCCCCCACCAGAATGTAAGCTCCTTGAGGGCAGCAATCAAGCATTTGCTTTTCTTCATATCCTCAGTGCTTAGCATAGTGCCCAGCACATAGTAGGCACTTAATAAATGCTTATTGACTGACTCTTATGTTTTATGTTTCCTCCTCCATAAAACAAGAAGCTTGTACTGGATCTCTGAGTTCCTTTCAGATATGTTCAGATAGGCTGTGAAATCTCTGTACAAGTCCCTTCATCTCTCAACCTCAGTTTCCTCATTTATAAAATAGGAATAACAGTACGTATCTCTCAGGGCTATTGTGAAGATCGAATGAGATCACATATGTAAATTACTTTGCAAACCTTAAAACTCCATACAAATGCTAGCTCCTAGTACTATGAACAAAAAAATAAGAAAAATGAAAAAAATGAAAAATAATAATAAAAAAATTTTTTAAATCTAATCAAGGGTCTTAAAGCTAAAAGGAAATTCAGAAGTCATTGAGCCCAACTTCTTGTTTTACAGATGAGGAAACTGAATCCCAAAGAGATGAACTGCCTTACCCAATGTTATCCAGGTAGTAATGGTGGCAAGTATTTGAACCCAGCTCCTATAAATCCAGTGTTTTTCCCACCATACTTTTCAATTTCCTCAAAGGGAAGATATCAAAATATTTTCAGCCCCCTCCCTCAAGGCACTCACCCGTGTGTCAAGGTTATAGGCAGTCTTCTTCAGGTCCTGGAGGGCTCTCTGCATGAATTCAAAAGCATGGCAATCCACACAAGGTCGACCTGGGGGAAATAGAGAGAACCCTAAAATTTCAGGGTCAACTAGAGTATCCCCATTTGGAAAACCACCTTAGGGATCATCTGGTCCCAATGGTTCAACTGACAGAGGAAAGGAGTAATCTATTTCCCCAATGTCCCTCACAATAAGTTGATGGCAGAGCTTGGAAGGACAAAGACCCCAGGTGAGACTGGAAGCATCCTCAAAAGACACCTGGAGTAGTAGAATCACGGAAAGGGAGGAAGTAAACACTAGTTCTGCTTAGAGATAAGAGATGATGGAAAAGGAGGATCCATGACAGTGCAAAGGACCTCAAACATCATCTAGTCCAAATCCTACTTGAATGAAGATGTAGCAGCAAACCTAATGAGTAGCTAGAAAGGTCCTTAGTTATCCAAATGCCACTTTAAGACTTCCAATAATGGGGGGCTCACTACCCCATAAAATAACCTCTTCTGCTTTTAGCTTGAACACCTGAGAACTTTTTCCTTATAACCACCTAAAATCTGTATCCTTGTAACTTACCCATGTTCTTAATTTTTCTCTTTGGGCTCAAGCAGAATATCCAGTATGAGATTTGGGATTTCAAGGCAGATGACCTACATTCAAATCCTGACTACTTACTCTCTGTATGACCCTGAATATGTCATAGTAAGCCCAAAATAAATGTTTATTGACTAACTTTTCTGAGATTCAATTTAATCATGTATAAAATGAAAAGATTGGACTAAATGACTTAGTTTTTCATAATAGCTTTTTTATTTTTCCAAATACATGCAAAGATAGTTTTCAACATTCACCCTTGCAAAACCTTGTGTTCCATATTTTTCTCCCTCTATCTCCTTTCTCCTAGACAGCAAGTAATCCAATATAGGTTAAACACGTGTAATTTTTTCTAAACATAGGACTAAATGACTTCTAAAGACCTTTCCATATCTGGATCTATGAAACTGAAAGTGTTGGAAACTAAGCCTCAGAGAAGTGAACTTACTTACCTAAGCTCATTCAAGTAGTGACTATCAGAGGCAGAATATGAATTATTCTAAAGCTAGTGTTCTTTTTACCGTACCTTTTGGTCCCTCAAAGGGGAGGATATAAAAAAGTACTTTCCAAACCCTCATTCAACATAAGCCACTATTTTATTCTTGATCCTAATATTAATTAATCTTTCCCCATGACAATTTTTTCAAATATTTCAAGACACTCATCTCTTCCTAATGTCTAATCTAGTGATTCCTCTAGACCTACTCCAATTTGTCAATATCCTTTTTTTTTGTTATTTCTGTGTTGATAATCTATGTTAAGCTTTTATTTTTTCAAATAATATTTTTCCTAATTATATGTAAAGACAATTTTAACATTCTTTTTTTTTAAATTTTGAGTTCCAAATTTTTTTCTTTTCCTCCTTTACCTCCTCACTCCCTGAGATGGTAACCAATTTGATATAGGTTATACATGTGCAATCATACAAAACATATTTCCATATTAATCATGTTGTAAAAGAAAACACAAATCAAAAGAAAAACATACACACACAAAATAAAGAAACTAAAAAACTGTAGGCTTTAATCTGCATTCATACTCTATGAGTTCTTTCTCTGAATGAGACCTTTGGATTTGTCTCGGATCAATGTCTTACTGATAATAGCTAAGACATTCATGGTTGACTATCATACACTATTGCTGTTTTTGTGCACAATGTTTTCCTGGTTCTGCTCAGTTTACTTTGTATCACTCAAGTAAGTCTTTCCACATTTTTCTGAAATCAGCCTGATCATCAATTCTCATAGCACAATAGTATTCCATCACAATCATATACCACAATTTGTTCAGCCATTCCCTAATTGATGAGCATCCACACAATTTATTATTTATACACACACACACACACACACACACACACACAAAGCTGCCATATATATTTTTATAGAAATAGGTCCTTTTAAAAAAATCTCTGGTATTATTGGGTCGAAGTTTTATAGCTCTTTGTCAATATCCTTCTTAAAAGGTACCCCTAAGTCAATTATATCCTATCTACATACCTGTTTTCTTTGTCCTCTTCCTTTAAAAAAAAGTATTTGATAAGAATTGAGTCTTTATACTCAGTGCTCTTTGAGTGTGAGACATGTTTGAGTTAGTGTAGGCAAGTGAGTAGTGAACAAGAATAGCAAGTTGGTGGGGGTGAGGGAGAAAAAACAATCTGCATATGGAAAAGGAATTACATTTCAGAACAAACTAGAAGGGAGCTGAAAACATCTAGGAAGGGCCTCAGAGCACAGGACATTGAATGCCAGTGACAGAAGGGTCCTTAGAATAGAAAATGTCAGAGCTGTGAGGGACTTGAGAACAATGAATAATCTGGGTAATCTTATTTTAAAGATGGGGAAACCGGGGGAGATAACCTGTTGAGATTGGGAAACATCCAGTCTGGCCATAAAATACAGTGTGGGAAGCTGAGTATATGAAATCAGAATAGAAATCTTTCTTTGATCCAGATTGTTCACCTTAAATGCCCGGCTGAGTAGTCTGAACTTTATCCTAGGAGCGATGATGAGATTTTGGAAGATTCTTAGCAGGGAAGGGAGTCAGATCTGTGCATTTGGAAGATTATTCTGCCAGTCTATGAAGGATAGATTAGTGAAAGGATAGTTAGACTCACCTATAGGAAAGAGTTTAAGGTATTAGTAATCCAGGAAAAGATTCTGGGAAAACAGAAAAGTCAGAAAATTCCAAGCTCTCTAGATTTCCCTCACAAACAAGACAAAACCACAACTCAGGGCAAACATAGAGTGGTTAAAGGCAAATCAGAGTTGGGGCAGAACTATGGTCCTTCTGGGATAATTGGAGAAGATCTTGTATAAGTGTAAATACCTTCAGGATAGTTCTGATATGATTTATACTCTCCCCTGTCATTAAGAAGCCCAAAGTCTATTGTTAATTTATCCATCCTGTCTCCAATCTAGTTAGCATCTTTAAAAATATTCACAACCACCTTTGAAATAACCTTGATAGGAACTTAGTTTTCCCATACTATCCTGATTGTAAGGAACTCCAATCTGCATTGTCCATCCCTCAATCTGTGGATATCTTTTGGGGTTGGTTTTTTTTTTTGTTTTTTTTGTTTGTTTTGCTGAGACAATTGGGGTTAAATGACTTGTCAGACAGCTAGGCAGTGTTAAGTGTCTGAGATCAGATTTGAACTCAGGTCCTCCTGACTTCAGGGCTGGTGCTCTATCCACTGTACCACCTAGCTGACTATATGTGGATATCTTCAAGCAACCTTTTGATATATTGATTAGTATACCTTTAAACAGGTCTGAGACCTGGTCTGCCAAGTGCATTTCTTCTGGCTACAGAACCCTCTGAGGTCCTACCTTTACTTCTTTGGTCTTTCTAAGAAAAAAACCCCAAGGCTGTATTTTCCCTATAAAAGATCTACTTATGATGAAGATCTTTGCTAAATTCTCTTCAGGACCAAGCCCACTATGAAGTACTCTCTCTTTTTCTTTCCCTCATAATGCTTTCCCTTCAACAGTGCCTTTCTCCTCATTCTAGCTAACTTGGATAAGTCTAACCTGCCAGTCAATGGCTTATTCCCATCTCACAGAGTATTTCCTTTCTCTTGATTAATTGTGAGTTCCTCTGGGGAATTTGTTTTTTTTTTCCTTGCTTGCTACCTATATGGTATCCAAAATCTATTTCATATTTGCCACTTCTTGTGCCTACTTTAACCTCCTATTTTTATCTGTAACCTCTAAACCCTAAATAAAGCTGCCTTTTGCCAAAAAGAATGGCCATTATGAATTTGTCATGTTTATTCTAAACTAGGTATTGCTACTCTGATCTCATCAGTTCCACTGAAACAGTGATAAGTCCTAAGGTTATCTGGGTTGGTGGATAATCACGGGCACTTTTCTGTCCCAAACAGTTTGGGAATCAGGTTTCTGAGTCAGGAAGATTGAGGAAATCTCTGCTGGTAAGAAAAGCCAGGTTCAGCTGTGCTGCTGAGATGCTGCCCTGGGCAAGAAGGAACCAGCACATGCCAGGTAAGTGCAGAAGGAGTGGAGCAGGGAAACGCTAGTTGTGAGAACTTAGGATAGAATTCTAGATTTGGGGTTCTAGGACAAAGCAGAGAACTGAAAGAAGACCTGAGACCAGAGGCACCATTCCCCCACCCTCACTCCAGGACTAGAGGTAATTACACTAACAAGCTCTTAAGTTTAAAAAAATGAGCAAGTAAAGAGCCCAAATAAACCAAATTATTATAGGAATAGGAAAGACCAGGGTTCATCTTCAAAGGCACTCGCTGATTTAAAAGGTGCATCATTATCTGAAAAGTAACCTTAAATGGTTACCTGCCCAAAAGAGAATTCATAGAAGAACTCAAAAAAAAAAAACCTTTAAAAATTAAATGAGAGGCATTGAGAAAAAAGTTTAAAAAAAAGAACAATCCAATAAAAGCAAGATTATGAAAACAAAGTCAACCTGAGGTTAATAGAAAATTTGACATGTCAAGAGAAATATCAAGTAAAATCAAAGACTAATTTTAAGAGACTCAATAAAGACAAACTGTTTATGTATTTATTATACATGGAAATGTAAACCATAGAGTAGGGCTGGTAATCATTGATCTCAAAAAAAAGATTCAATCAAAAAAGAGAAATCGACATTATATATCAGTCATATTAATATTGTTTTAGACTATTCAAAACAACTAAATAATATAAGGTTGGAATATTGCATAGGAAATGATGAGATTTAGAAAATGGATGGATTTAGAAAAATATGAACACTTGGACTTATCTATCACAGAGAAACAGAGGAAAAATAAATGGTGTACAACCATACATAGGTGTATATGAATATAAATATTTAATTATAGCCTGCTTAGAGGATCTGAGGGGGAAGGAGAAAAGAAGAATAAAGTAAAAAGAGCACAGTAGAGAGCAAAAGAAAACCCACAAAGCAAAGATGAACAGTTCTGAATACAATGCCTTTTACTACATATGCTTTCTTGAAATGGAAATTTATTGTTACATATTTTGAATCCTCTTTTATGTTCTGCTATGTACATGGCAATGTTGGGTTTTTAGGTTTTTTCTATTTTGTATTTAAGATTTAAATAAATAGGGACAGCTAGGTGGCACAGTGGATAAAGCACCAGCCCTGAAGTCAGAAGGACCTGAGTTCAAATCTGGTCTCAGACACTTAACACTTCCTAGCTGTGTGACCCTGGCCAAGTCACTTAACCCCAACTGCCTCAGGGGAATATATATATGTATATATATATATATATGTAATTTTTAAAAAAAGAATTGGGAACTCCTAAATCTCAAAGCTGTTTCATGATTCTTAGGCAAATAGCCTTTGCCATTAAGGAAAGAATAGCAATTGAGTATGCTTCCCAACTTTTGATAAACAAGTGATGAACTATAGGTGCAAAATAAGACATACATTTTCTGAGATGACCCATATGACATAGATTTGTTTTGCTTAAGTATGCTTTTTTGCTACATAAAGATTTTTTTTAAAGGAGGAAAAAATTGAGGGTGGTGAGAATGATGTCAGAAAAAAGCGATTAAACATTTTAAGAGACAGGAAAGAGAAGGGAATTCTTCAAAAGAAAGATACTTTCTCCTCCTCTCTTAAAAAAACAAAAATCACACACATCATGCCTTGCATTTTTCCACTTTTATTCCACCTCCACAGCTTTGAAATACAATCCCTTCTTTTCTATCAATACAAATCCTACCTACTTTCAAGCATGGTATAGTAGCAAGAGCAAAGAACTGAGAGATCAGCAAACCCAACTTTGAATTCAGGGCTCTGCTCCTAAATTGTCATAGAAAGACAGGAAAAAAGCACTACCCCTAGGATGGGGACACACAAGACTTGGTTTTAGATCCTGGTTTCAGCAACTGCTAGTCTTGTCATCAACCTCTGGGCAGATCGTCTCAGCTCCCCAAGTCTCATTTATCAACTGTTTTAAAAGGGGGCGAAGGGAGAGTAATTTTTGCCCCATCTACTTCGGAGGCTGGAATTTAAAAGATACAAGAAAGGGACTATTACAAATAAAACTGGAACTGTTGGTGGAAGTCAGATGGTGGAGATCCTTAAATACTATTAGGGAAAGTTGATGTAAGCGGAAAGGCACCGACTGGTTTTGTTCAGGTAAGTGGCTCGGTGAACAACAGGTAAAGAGGGAATTGGTCTAGATTAGAGATTCTGTTGAACTTTTACGAAATATCTTGATAATTGTATGTCAACGTAATTGACGTTCTTTGTCATCCTATGGGGTTTTATTTAATACATTTTATACATCATGCTAAGGAATCCACAATCTTCATCATTCTGCCAAAGGGCTCCAGAGAAGGTGGAGAAACTCTGGAGTAGATGGCTCTCAGAGCTCCACGACAGCGCAGACATCATTCTATCGCTGTGGACATCTACCCAGGATTAGGAGTAAAGCCTCCACCTGCTTTGTATCTGCAGTCAACCTCACTCCCTACCTACTCCACCTTAGCCCCACTGGGGGTGCCCAAATGATGCCCAACAGTAACTCCACGGGAGAGGCGTCCTTCCCTGCTCCATCTCTTCAACCCCCTAGGCAGGCTTCCACGGACTTCGTGAGCTGATCTCGGGTGGGCGTCTGGAACAACCCCACCCCCCCGCCCACAGTCCGATAGGGGGCGCCCAGAGCCTAGGGAAGGGAGGGATGCGCGGTGTGGACTGGGCAGGGCGCACCGGGGAGGGACGCTGGATACGTGGCTGGAGCTGCTCGTGCGCCGCGGGGCGGGGCGCCACGGAACCGCCAGGCGTGGGAAGGGAGGTGACGGGCTAGGTCGTGGGAAGGGAGGTTTCTGGCGAGGCCAGGCGAATGGAGACGGGCACGCCGCGCGGGCTGAGGCCAAGGAGCCTGGCCCCCACGGGGTGGGGCGGGAAGCCCTTGCCATCCGGGCCGAGGACAGGTAGGCGCCGGGCTGCGCAGGGTGCAGTGAGTGCGGGGAGGGAGACGCCAATCCGGAGCTGGCCGGTCTAGGCTGAGTTCACGGCAGAAGAGGAGGATGGGAGGGTGCCCCGTACGCGGGGAGGGTAGCTGTGGACGGGGCTGAACGCACCTGTCCCGAAGAAGGAGGCTTAGGGGAAGGGCTGGTTTACGGACAGGCCTCGATGAAAGATGCGCCAAGCCAGACGGATCTGGGCGCACCAGGGAGGGGGCGCGGGGCTGGGTTGGGCACATCGGCATCAGGGAGGCAGGCGCCTAGCCAGACCGGACTGGGCATACAAAAGAGAGGGACAAAGATGAACCTACTGGCCTCGGGAGGCAGGCGCCAAGCAAGGAAAGGCAGCTCCAGCTGGGCAGAAATGGGCCCACTGGACCGGGGACGAAAGCGCCAAGCAGGGCGCACAGGGGAGGTGGAGGGCGCTGGGCTAAAATGAACCCACTGGCACGGGGAGGGGAGGGGAGGGGCAGCAGAACACCTACTTTCTGCCGGAATGACACTTCCTGATGCGGGCTCGGCAGTCAGAAGCCGTGGTACGAGCAGCAGCAGCAGCAGCAGCGGGAGCAGGATCGATCCCGGGGCCCCGGCGGCGGGCCGAGCGGCCATAGCGAGTGTCTTGCCCCGCAGGTTGTGCGCTTGGATGCGCGCGGCCCAGAAACTCCAGGAAAGGATCGGAGAGAGATGGATGGGACACGACTGCGCTGCGACCGCCTTCCCTGCAGACGTGTCTAAGCTCTGTGCCCGACAATGCCCACGCAGCCTCGCCCTTCCAGCACCTTTGTTTGGGGACCCCCAGCTCGGGGCGGAATCCCTCCAGCCGGCACAGAGCATGCGTCCCCGGGTCTCCCCCACCCCACCCCGTTAGGGTCATTGCCAAGGAGATTCACTATAGCAACATCCCAACGGGGGGTAGGGGAGAGGAGGAGGGAGGGAACCTCTATGAAGAATGGAATTTAAAGGGACTATATCAGGACGTCATAACCGGAAGGCCCTTGAGCTTTGAACCGAAAATATTCTGTGAGCACCATCTAATAATACTATTATCATCTTACTCATGAGAAAGCCCCACACCAGAGAGGAAAGGGGGCTGCAGTGCAAACCTCAACACCTATTACTTCCCTCAGAATAGGATAATACCCTCCTGCTTCCTAGATTGAAGGCTATAAGGAAGGCTAGTGCCTAGTCACTTTGTGTGTGTGTGTGTGTGTGTGTGTGTGTGTGTAATTTAGCAAGGAAAAGACGCTCCTATCTAGAAACAAGGGCTGCTGAGGGAGCCGAAGAAATCCTAAGGAAGTAATGTGCCCAAAAGGAGGCTAGTGCCTAGTCATTAGAGAGCCGAAGAAATCCTAAGGAAGTAATGTGCCCCAAATCAGATCCTTCATCTGTAGAGATAGGAGATGGACTCACAAACCATCAATTTTCAAGGCTGGAAAAGCCCGTAGAGGTCACTTAATCTTATAAAGTTACTATCTGTTAAAAGATGTAACTGATCTTTTGAATGGGCAAGTTACCTTATTGTGAGACTGGACCAAGCTGAGAATGCAGCCCTCAGGGTTCCTACGGATCAATCCAGGCTTGGTTTGTGTGTAAGATTAGGGAGGACAGGGCCGCTTCTGCTAGAACTGAAAGTGAGAGGTGGGGGGAGGGGAGAAAGAAGAAGCCATACCTAGCCAGGATTGCAAAACGCTTTAGAGAGTGTGGGCGTTTGAAAGGATATTGAGTATTACAGCTGAAGGAGTCCCGTCTCGTTTTTCTGCAGAGGAAAATTAGCCCAGAGGAATGAATATGACTTGTTCAACATCTCACTGGCAGCTAACGAGAGAGTCAGAGATAAAATCTAGGAAGAGCAGTTGAGTGATAGTGAATAGAATACCGGTAATAGAGTCAGGAGGACCTGAGTTCAAATTGTGCTTCAGACACGGTACCCTAGGCAAGTCATTTAACCCCATTACTTTATATATAAAACCCAGGACTCTTGATTTCCTATTAAATAAAGGCTAGTCGAGTGGAATTTGGAGGAAAGAAATCGATCTGTCAAACAAGACCAAATGCCTAGCCTATGATACTGTCTGAGAGATCTGCCTCCCCAGAAGTCAGAAGAGCTGGGCTCTCTGCCCCTAATAGACTCTTCGACTTTGGACGTTTGATTTCCCCTCTTGGACGCCTCAGTTTCAGATAAAATTAGATCGTTAGACTAGGTGATTTCAAGTGCTAGGATTCAGTGTTACCGGTCTGACTTTGACTCTAGATTCTATCTGTGGCTTAACACAATGCCCATTTGAAGATTAGGAGAGGGGTCAGAGCAACTAAAAATAACTAGAGATGGGAAATTGAACATGATTGGCAAGGGCCAATGGTGAAAAGAACCCTGGAGAGGACCTGGGGTTAAATCATCACCTGTGGAACCTTAGGAAAATTATTTTCTTAGATCTGTTTCCTCATCTGTAAAACTGAATTAGAATGAAGGACCTTTAAGATTCCCCCTAGCTAAAGCGTAAGCTTGAAAAAAGCAAAAACTCAAGAATGTTAGCTTTATTCATTCAAAGATTGGAATGACGTTGGCTTTGGACTAAAATTTCATTTTGTATTATATGGGGAAGAAGGAAAGCATCTGTGAGCAGCTTAAGACTTTTTCAAGTACGGAGATTTCAGAAGCATCCATTTGTGGGCAATCACATTTCAGGGAACTCGTTAGGCAGCTCCTAGTAGGAGCTAAACTAGGCATTTCTAAGGCAAGTTTGGGATAGTAGATATCCAAGTAATAAAACCTATCTAAAACTAGGCCTTTCCTTCTTTCAGAAAAAAAAAATTTATAAGTGCTTCTTCTATGCAGCCATGGTGAGAGGGGGAGTACAAATTTAATGAGCACTGATTTGGCTTCTATGTGAGATGCAAAATTTACCTAATAATAGCTAGCATTTATAGAGAATTTAAGGTTTGCAGAATGCTTTGCATGTATTAATTCATTTGTTCCCCAGAGCTCCCTTATGAGGTAGGTACTACCATCATCCCAATTTTACTGATGAGGAAACTGAGGCTGAGAGCATTTAAGGGACTTGCCCAGGCTAGATGAATATCTGAGAGAGATTTGAACTCAGGTCTAAAAGACTCCAAGTCCAAAATCACTTACCTGTATTTGTGGCAAGTGTTTGGGAGAGGCTTCCTGGGAAATAATAAAAAGCTAACAATTATACATTATAAGGATTATAAAATGCTTTACCTCTGTTTTCTCATTGATTCTCATAACCCATGAGGCTATTATTCTCATTTTCCAAATAAGGAAATTGAGGCAGAGTGTGACTTGCCTTGGATCAGAAAGGTCTGAAGTAGGATTGAAATCTTGGTCTTTCTGATTCCTGGTTCATTGCTCTAACCACTATGCTGAGTGATCCTTTTCTGGTAGCAAATCTGGAGGTGATTCAAGGAGAAAGCCTTCCAAACCGTATCATGAGCAACAGAATCATAAGATTCAGAAAGTGTGGGGAAAATATGGCAGATGGCACATAGTCCAGTTCCAGGGGGGGATAATAGGAGATAGGAAAAGACAGATACTATAGTAAAAGAATGTTAGTCTTGGGAGACAGGAGACCAGGATGGAAGATCCCAACCCTAATTCTTGGACAAATCCCTTCATCTCTCTGAGCCTCAATTTTCCCATCTGTAAAATAGATGTTACACTTGCACTATCTATCCAATAGGATTATTATAAGAAAAGTGCTTTATAAATCTTAAACATTCAAATCCCACTGTCTATAGCACATGTGGACTACACTTGGTGTCATCCTGATAGGGATGACCAAGAAGAGGATTATGCTGGTAGTTTTATAAAGAATTCTATTTTCATAGCTAAATCATGATTATTTGCCTAATTTCTAATAAAATACTTTACACAATTTAGAGGAAAATGTGAAGAAATAGACTTAAATACAGTGTGGAACCTAACCTTCAAGCAACTTCTTTCTTTGAATCCTAAAGACTCTCTGACTAATACAAGCTTACTGAGCAGCATGATACAATGGAAGGAGTGTGAAATACAAATTTAAATCCTTACCTGTAATTTGCCTGTTGTATCATAGTGAGGGTATTTAATATTTGTAAATGTCAGTTTCCTAA
The DNA here is from genome assembly GCA_023553655.1 of Myrmecobius fasciatus. Taxonomy (NCBI): domain Eukaryota; kingdom Metazoa; phylum Chordata; class Mammalia; order Dasyuromorphia; family Myrmecobiidae; genus Myrmecobius; species Myrmecobius fasciatus. The sequence goes on along the minus strand of JAJPUD010008157.1, from coordinate 45,860 downwards.
TTGATATTTTGTAAGAAGGAACAACAATCAAAGGAGATAGATGTAAAGCATTTTACCAGCCTCAAAAGTATTATAGGAATATCAGAAAAATTATAGAAATATAGAAAATAATGTAGAAATATAAAAATGTAGTAAAGTACTACATAAATAAGTTATTTGGATAGAATTCCAGCTCTTTTTTTCTAGCATCTTGACTCTGGGCAAAGTAACCTCCCTTCTCTTTAGTCAAATGAGATCACATATAGAAGGCATTTTGCAAACCTTAAAGTGATTATATAGATGATATTAATTATTATCTTCGCCTCATTTCTAATCTGTAAAATGGGGATAATAATCACCTTCCAACAGCTACTATTCAGAAAAGAATTTTGGAAATCTTAAATAGTTATAGAAATTTAATGTTATTAAGGTGACTTGCCTTTAGTGAAGACAATTTAGGAAGGAGTACTTGATTCAGTGCCCAGTATAGGACCTTGTTACATAGGCATTTAATAAATGTTGGTTGAATTAAATTAATTCTTCCTCCATACTCTTACCTGGGAAGTCACTTCAGGCCTTTAGCTCTTTTTGCAGGCACTATTACAATTTTTTTTAATGGATACCTTTGCTTCTGATCTCTCCCCTCTTTTGATCCATCCTAGAGACTGCCTATGCCCAGTTCCTACCATGTCATTTTCTTCAAAAACTTTTAATGAATTGTTTTTGCCTCAGAGATAAAACTACAGACTATTTGGCTTGAAGGCCTTATTCAAAATGATTCCATCCAGCTTTTCCAGTCATGTTTAATACACCTCCTTTTCCAACCAAGTTTGGAAACCTTGGCCCTAAAAGTGTTTTCCTTTTCTTTTGTCCCTTGTGTCATACCCATATTGTATCCCCCAAGTTAGACTGTAAGCTCCCTGAGGGCAGTCTTTTTTTTAAGCTTTATATGCTCAGTATAGAGCATAGAACAAAATAACTGCTTCAAATGTTAAATTGAATTGGATGTGGGTTGTCTCTGGTCCCCATTAAAATTTTTTTTAAGTGGGAGATAATATTTTCAAACTACAAGCCATTGGAATATTAGTGTAATAAATTTATAAGTATTTCCAAATCTGACCTCTTCCTGAGAACAGTTTCATAAATGGAAAGGGGGGGGTAGATCTGATCTAGTGGGTACCTGGTGGAAGATAGAGAAGGGTATGAAGAGTCTCTTATGTTTCCTGGGACTAGACCCCATCCCAACCTCCAACTTCTCACACACACACACACACCTTCCCTCCCTCCTTCTGCCCCCCCATACTGCTCATGGGAAATCATCCCTAGTTGGACTAAACAATGACAGTAGGAAGGTTGATGCCCCAAAGGTGGAAGATAATCAGAGAGAACTTAGCCTGAAAGATACTGTAGTGTGAGCAAGGACCCTACCCCAAGCCCTTACATGTTGCTTTTCCTTTACTGCCTTATTCCCCTCCGGTTTGCCTCCGTGAGGCCAGAGTCTAGGTCTACTCTAACCTGTGTTTATCCATCCCAATGGTATCGATCACTGAACTTTACAGACATTAGCTGCTTGAGGAATATTAGCAGTTGGGACGTTCTCTCCCCTCCCCTTGGCAGCCCCTCCCCCATCGCACCTGTCTCCTCCCCTACCACCCACAAGTGCCCCAATTGGGTCTTGACTGCCCGTAGGTCACGGAGGAAACTCGGGGATTGTGAGGCAAGCCCAGCCAGCCGCAACACGTCTTCCGGGCCATCTTGGTGCGAGTCAGCAGAAGCGGTCCAGCCTGGGCACACCGCTTGGCTCGAGTCCGCACAGGTCCGCTCGGGTCAGGTCCGTGTTGCTCCCAGCATGCCGTTACTCCGCCCCGGGAAGCAGCGATTCTGTCTGGGATAGAGGAAACCAGAACGTCAGCAGAGCGCCCTCCCCCCAGCCCAGGAAGGTGTAGGGAGTACTCCTTGCATTTTCGTTTTGCCCAGTCATCCCGCTCCTTTCCTTTCTCTCTTCCCCTCCCTTCCTGTTTCATCCTCTCCTTTATCAAATGAATCCAAATTCTCACCCCAGGCAGCACATTGAGCCGGACACCGGCACGGGCACGGGAGGGATGGAGGATCAGAGAGAGAGACCGGGAAGGGATTTTAAAGGTCAATTAATCCAACCATAAGGAAACGGGCACCAGAGTACAAAGGAAAGCGAGCTGAGAGGGCCTGAATTCAAATCCCATCTCTGCCACTTACTTTGGTGACCTTAAGCAAGGCGGTTCACCTCTGAGTTTCAGCCTTCTCCCTGTCAAGTGAAGGGGTTCGACAAAATGAAGTGTAAAGGCCCTTGCGGCTCTATCTGGGGTCCTGGCAAGAACAGGGAAGGGGCTTTCGCCCAAGGGTCAAACAGCTAGTAAGTGGGAGAGGCAGGTCCTGTGATTCGCTGTCCACTGCACCTCCGCTTCCCATTTCTGCTCTTGAAGAGTCTAGGGCCCTTATTTCTAGGATCTGTTTGCCTTCTCCCCTTTTCTTTCTGTCTCTCTGTGTCTCTCTTTCAGTCTTTCTCTGTTTTTGTCTTTGTAATGTCAGTTACTTCTCCCTCTTCTCTCCCTTCCTTCTCCCCCCCCCTTCTCTCTTCTCTGCCCTCTCTCCCTCTTCTCTCCCTCACGCACTCCCATCTCTTTTTCTTTTTCTCTCTTTTCCTCCCTCCCCCTTCTTTCTCCCATGGTTGACATTTCATGTTCTCAGGACGCACCCACCTGACATTCCATGTTCTAAAGCCCTTCCCAGTTCTGACATTCCGTGTTTTCCCAGCTCTAAATCCATAGTTAAATTATTCTAATTGAGAAGAAAAGAACCAAGCAGGATGGAATAAAATCTTGGGCCGAGATATGTGATAATTCTGTATCATAAGAACTTAAAGAATTGTGTGGACCATAGGAAATCAGGGAAAATTTCCTCAAGGAGTTAAGTTTGAAATGTGCCCCGAATAAGGAAAGGATTCCCTACAAGGGAAACAGTCCAGCCCAACCCCCACCCCCAGGCCATACCCATAGCATGGCTTCCAGATGATAATCAGTGTCTGACCCTGCTGTCATAGGATTTAAGAAAAAAAAAAAAAAAAAAAGGCAAAGAGCAGCAGATTGGATGCTTTGAATCAGCAAATCTTATAATCCTACAGGTTATAATTCAGATTTTCAGAAAAACAGCTACCATATAGTGAGGAAAATAGCAGGTAGGAAGCAGAAGCCCTAGATTTAAGTAGCAAAAAAAAAAAAAAAAAAAAGAATTCTTATTTATATAGGGTTTGGGGAATCCTAGAGCATTTTCCCACATAAAAACCGATGAGGTAAATTTTACAAGATTATCATTTTTATTGTGTAGTCCAACAAAATGATAGTCAAAGGTAGGATGATTTGACCAGGGTCACGTCCATCAGAAAAACCCAGATTCAAACACAAGGATCTGTTGGTTCCATTCTTCCCACTACAGCATACCCTTTTCCCCCTGAGTGCCCATTTGACCCAGAGGAATGAACACACACACACTTCTAGGAGTCTTGTTCTACCTGCTCCCAAAGCTATTTTCCTAAGGCTGTCAACCAGAGATAAATAAGGTGAAGAGACTTAAAGAGACATGTTATCTCCAACACTGCTCCTGCCAGGTTATATAATCTTGAAAATGATCTGACCAGAAAGACACTGATTGTTATTTTGTGCTTTGTGTGACCTAAGTTACAATAAACTGCATTTTTTTGTGCTTAGCAGGGAGCCTGACACATAGTAGGTACTTTAGAAATGCTGCTTGAATGAATGAATTTATCACCATACACTTTGACAGGTTCTCATTTGCCAGACAGCTTTATTCTTATATGCCTAAGAAAGTTAACAATAGAACCCCTCCCCTTTTCTCTGCTTTTTTTGAATAGTCCACTGGCTTCTTCCCCATAAGCCCCCTGAAACCTTTCTCATTATTTAAAGAAAGCAAGTGTGTTACTAATATTCTGGTGATGTCATGGGACAGTGAATCAAGAAATAATAATAATAGCATTTCCATGACACTTTAAAACAAAGATTTTCAGGATGCTTTTCAAATTTAACTCATTTTATCCTCATAACAATTCTGGGGAGATGGGGTGCTTTTATGACTTCTATTTTACAGATGAGGAAACTAAGACAAGTTCAATGGCTTGTCCAGGGTTACACAGCTAGAAAATATCTGAGGCTAGGGGCAGCTAGATGGCATAAGGACAAAGTACCAGCTTGGGAGTTAGGAGGGCCCAAGTTCCCAAGCAAATCACAATTCCAATTGCATCAAAAAATCTGAGGCTAGATTTGAATCAAGACTTTCTGACTCCAAACTCTATCCACTGTACCATCCAGCTATCACAATGTCCAGAAGAAGTAAAAATTCAAGTTATCCAAAGGCCACAGTGGTAGAGCCCAATGAGTTCATAGGTTGATCTCAACAAATAAATGTACATTAGAAGTGACATGAAGGATATCATTAGAGAGATGTGTAATTGGAACAGAAAGTGGTCCAGATCATGGCTGTCTTCAACAATGAAATGTTTCAAACCACTTCCAATTGTTCAGTGCAGAAAGCCATATACACCCAGAGAGAGGGATATGAAATGTGGACCACAACATAACATTTTCATGCTCTCTATTCATGTTTGCTTGCATTGTGTTTCCTTTCTCTGATTTTTTCTTTCTTGTAGATATGATTTTTCTTGCACAAAAATGATAAGTGTGGAAATATGTATACATATATTCAATTTGTCAAGTATTTTAATAAAATTAATATGTAGTGGATATCCTGCCATCTAGGGGAGGGGTGGGGAGTAGGGAGGAAAAATTTGTAACAGAAAGCTTTGTAAAGGTTAATGTTGAAGAATTACCCATACATATGTTTTGCAAGTAAAAAGTTTTAATAATAAAAAAAGAGAAGAAAGTGGTCTAGATTATAGGATAATTTAGGGTCGAGGTATCAAGAGGAATCTAGAAATAACCAAGCTTTTGGGTACATCCCTGTGGAGCGTTAGTTATAGAAGATCACGGTTGAGAGTTATAAAAGATCAGGCAGGTAGGTGACATATAGCCGCAGACATTAGCTAGACAGCTCCCTCTGCCTCAGTTTCCCCAGCTGTGAAATGAAGATAATAATAAGGAGGCATCTCCCAGGATTGTGGTGAAGCTCAAATGAGATGATATTTGTAAATGGAACATTTACTTAGCACATAGTAGTCACTATGTAATTGCTAGCTATTATCATTTTTATTATTAAGAAGGTGTGAGTGTGTTACAGTCTGCATCTTTTGGAAGAAGTGCCTACTTCAGCAATGTTCCAATGAAGGAACACAGTATAAATAAATGAATGAATGAACAAAATATTGAAATAAAGACTAGATGAATAAGAGAGACTAGAACAATCTGAACAGCACTGTTGATGGAAGGTAGGAGTAAATTGAGCTTTTGGCCCATTCTTTGGGTCTTCTGAACTTCATTATCAAATACTCAAGTTTTCTGATGTCTTAACCACTTGAAAAACTAACTAGCCATGTTACCTGTCAGCTTATAAATCACTAGTGTAGACAGTATTTCTCCTTCAAGGGAAGGATTGAGATAGGAGCTAGAATTAGCTTTTATTGCTGAAAGAAGGTGTTCTGGCTATGGGGAAATCATCCCTCCAAGCAAGAACCATAGACTATTAAAAACAGAAAAGGCCTTAGACCATCATAAAAGATCTAGGTCAGATTTTAGAAAATAAAACAGGATGTCTGAGCTGAAACATGATGCATAGAATCTTATATTGGAAGAATTTTAGAACAAACTGTCAGAGCTGGAAAGAATCTTAGAACATGAAAGAACAGAACTAGAATGGACTTTAGAATAAGGAATAGAGACTATCTGAGCTGGAAGAGACTTTAGAACAAGGAACTTTAGAACATGGAATATAGCATAGAATGTCAGAATCGGAAGGTACCTCAGGATATAGAGGCACAGAAGGTTAGAGCTGGAATGGAGCCTCTCTAGATTACCCAGGCTACATTTGTCTGATGACACCATTCTCTGTGAGGTATCCTGAGGCAGTGAAGAAGCTCAGTACACCATTTCCTCCTGTCTCCCATCCCACTGTGCTTGCTAGCATAGCCTAATGTGATTCAAGTAAGAAAGGAGACAACACAATTTAAGAATTATTTTTTTTACTCCCCCCTCATTTTTAAACAAAAGTTTAAATTAGGTGTTAATGCCAATATATTTACTACTATTATTTGTACAATATAATTATTATTTACTATTAATCTAATGTGTTGCATATTTATTCTTATAAATCAATTATATATTGTTATTGTTTAGCCAATTCATTGTGTCCAACTCTTCATGACTCCATTTGGAGTTTTCTTGGCCTCTGTTTTCTAGTTCATTTCACATATTAAATATTACCCTGTGTTCTTAATTACAAACAAAATGTAATTAATTCTCTATTAACTGTATAGCTTATACTGTTATATTGGAATAATCTATAGCTATTAGAGTACTGGTTAAGTGTATTAATTATTAATAATATAATTATTTGTGTATAAATTATTGATACATATTGATATTTTATCATGGATTTTTAAAAATTCAGAACCATCAAATAAAACATGTATTTCTGCATACAAAGTAGACTGGGAAAATAGATTGCACATGAAACTATGAATCTTTTATGTAAAGCTTGCTTTTTTTTTAAACTACATTATGAATTCTAAATCTGCCCTTTTTGTTCATGATTCTTTCTGGTCTTTGTTCTCTACTGTGCATTTAAAAAAATGCTTCAGTAACCTTCTTTTCATTCCTTTTTTTTCTTCTGACCTTATCTCTAAGTCTCCCCCTTTCCATCACAAACATCCATTGAAAATAGAAAAACAAAGTTCTTGTACTATATAACCATGGTCCAGCAAATCAGATTATCACATTGGCCAACTTCAAAAATATAAAGACACAAACTTGCTCTGCCAATCTTCAAACCAGCAAAAGGACTTAACCTGTTTTTTTTAATCTACAGACAAGAAAATCGGCCAGAAGAAAGGCTTCTACATAGCTCTAACTACATTTAAAAGAAAGATGTATACAAAAGGCCAAACTTATAAGTAACCTAAAACTACAGGCCCAATGTATCCTAATAATTGAACTAACAATTCTTTCTTTGCTTATATAGAACATTCTGCAAACTACAGGCCAGTGAGCTTGACTTTGATCCTAGGAAAAGTCTCAAATGGATCATATATTTCTATTGAATTTATCTTATTCTCTAGACCATTAAAGAGATGGTTAGTAAATGCTTAAAAAAGAAGACAGTGATCACAAAGAGCTAGCATGGGTTCATCATGTGCAGATTGTGTCAGACTAACCTCATTTCCTTTTTTGACAGGATTACTAGTCAATCAGGGGAATACTGCTGATAATTACTTAGATTTAATGCATGTTTTTCTTTTTTGAAGGCATTTGGAGTTAAGTGATTTACCCAGGGGTCACAAGCTAGTAAATATCTGAATCACATTTGAACTCAGGTTCTACTGACTCCAAGACTGGTGCTATATCCACTACACTACCTAGCTGCTCCAAGGTTTGAGCAAATAATTTGATAAAATATTTCAATATTGTTCTTGAGGAAAAGTTAGAGATAGGGACTAGACTGCTGCAAAGCTTCTTGAACTGTGGATCACAATCCCATATGGGATCATGTAACTGAATATGAAGGGGTTGCAAAATTGTAATTTATTATCAGTCAATTTTGATTTTTATATCTATATACCCAAGATCACATGAAAATTTCTCTGGTAAAAAGGGGTCTCAAGTTGAAAAATTTTAAGAAGCCCTGAACTAGAGTATAATTTAACCAGATGGATCTGAATTCGTTGAATGGCCGAATTAATTGTCCAGTGACACCTTGGTAGATAGTCTCCAGTGGAGTGTCCCAGCTTTTTTATGTTTCCTCCTGTACTATTTGTAATTTTTATCAGTAACTTAGATAAAGGCAGAGATGGTATGCTCATCAAATCTGCAAATGACATAAAGGAACTAAACTTGTAAAAGGAGATGCTCCAATGAGACTTCAGTACAAGCAGGTATGAGGGGATTCAAAGAATTGACATGTAACAGAAAAAGCTATTAAATGCAAAATAATATCTATGCCCATCCATCCAAGAGAGAGTTGGAGGCATAAAAATTTAACTGCATAGGAAGAGATCATAGAGATAATAATTTGGGATTCGTACCTTTGTACTTAGCCACTCATCTATATAAGATTGCCGAAAGAAATATGGGGGCAGAAAGAACTGAATTAAAAATGATCCCCCTAAGGCAACACAGAGTAGCTTACTGAATGAAGACATTTCTGAGCTAGGAAGAATGCACAGAACTAGGATGACCAGATTTCTATGCCCTACAGAGGTGTCAAACCATTTCAGAAGCTTGATGGAGTCAAAGAGAAGCTTCTTCAGATCTTAAGCTAAGGGTAGGTGCTCTGTCTGGAAGAGTTCAAATTTAGGAAGAACTTACATATCTTTATACCCAAGATCACATAAAAATTTCTCTGGTAAAAAAGGGGTCTCAAGTGGAAAAAGTTTAAGCATCACTCAGCCAAGTCCCTAGCTGAAAGCGAAAAAAAAAGACTACAGTTGCCCATCTAAGCAATAGAAAGAAATTCCCTGCCCTAAAAAGAGCCCAGTCTTGGGACAATCAGCTTGGCCCAGCCTAGAATCAGTGAAACCTGATGAGAAGCCACTAGAATCACCAAGTAGCCTGCTCTCCTCAGATAAGGGGATTGGCCAGCCCTCAGATTCAATTGAACTAAATTCAGCAAATATAGTTTATTAGCTACCCAATGTGATTAATCTAGGTAGAAGATATAAACAGAAAAAAATTTTTTTAATTTAAAAATTTTAAATAAAAAATAAAGGAAGTTTAAATTACATGGAAGAAACAATATATATACCTATATATATATGCACACACATGTATATATGCCCTATATATATATACATATATATATATACACACCCAATAAATAAAAAGTAATTTTTTAGTGGGGGGAGCATTAGTGATTCAGGAAGAGATCAGGAGAAGCATCAGGTAGGAAATGATTTTTGAGATGAGCCTTGAAGGGAGATAGGAATACCAAGAGTTATAGGTGAATAGTAAGAACAATTCAGGCAAAGGAATGGAAGAGAAGATGGAGCATCTGCCATATAAAGACAATAGCAATTAGTAAATAGAGACCTAGAAAAGGGAAGGCATACCTTATAGCTTGCATTTACATAGCACTTTGAGATTAACAAAGTGCCTTACAGATATGTTATTTGATCTTCACAACCACCCTGTGAAATAGGTGCTATTATTATGTCCATTTTCTGATGAAACTGAAGTCACTCAGTTAGTATCTGAGAAAGGATCTGAACTCAGTATCACAGCCTTAGAGCCAGAAAGGATTTTAGAGATCATCTAAGCCAACCATTTTATTTTCCATTTGAGGAAACTGAGACCCAAAAAGGCTAATGACTTCTACAATGTAACAGGAATGGGAAATGCCAGAGCCAAGATTTTAACAAGTCCCCTGAGGCCCAAGGTCAACATTCCTACATACTCTTGCCTACTTAACCCCATTGTCAAAAGGTAATATCCATCCCCAGAATCTCAGCAATCATTTTGAGGAATGAATGAGACAATGGAGATGGAATTATTTTGCAACCCCTATTATTCCTTAAAACTCAGTTTCTTCAAAATATGCCTTGTACACATGTAGAATACTGAAATCTTAGTTGAATGAGACCTCAGAGATCATGAATCCAAACCAACCTTCAGCCCCTGCTACAATAACATTGGCAGATGGACAATACAAATACAAATGCAGAGACTTTAAGGTAGGATGATATACCATGAGTAATTTTTCTAAAAATCTAAAAACAATAATTTTGTATCTTCTGTATCTTTTAGCCAGTTGTGTGATTGTAAAGGTGTGAACTACATTCTTAAAAAAAAAAGAAAAGAAAGAAAAGAAAAGCCCAAAAACTTGTGCATCACTCCTGAAATCAGGAGGACCTGAATTCAAGTCCAACCTCAGACACTTAACACTTACTAGCTGTGTAACCCTGGGCAAGTTACTTAACCCCAGTTGCCTTACCAAAGGAAAAAAAAAAATGTAAGCCCTAGTAAGCCCTATTTTATTATTTCAATTAAAAACACATTTCTTTTAGCTCCCTCCCACTCCTACCTCTACCTCTTCTACCTGCAGTGTTCTTTTAGCCAGAAATTTCCAATTATATAGAAATCTGTTGCGAGATTAGACAATTTTAAATAAATTCAGTTGATTAAATTCAACAAACATTCACTATCTGAATAAGAAATACCAGGTAGCTTTCCTCTCCTTCATGATGTATGAAGCAGGGGGAGCTGAATGATTCCTTCCATTCATTTATCCAATAAGCATTTATTTAGTCCCAACTATATACTAGGCACAATGGTAGGGATGTTAAAAAAAAAAATTAGTCTGCTCTCAAGGACATTATTACATGTTACTGGAAGGTAACCTGTTCATTTCATCTCTGGGCCTCAGTTTCCTTATTTATAATGAGGGGATTGGACTAGATGACCTCCAAGATCTCCTCTAGCTTGGACATTCCATGTTTTATATTATCAGCATCTGTCCAGATTACCCCAGAATTGTTGAAAAGGCCCAAATGGAGTCAAAGGAGCCAGATTCAAAACCCAGCTCTCTCCCCTTACAGCTGTGTGTGACCTTGGCCAAGCCCACCCATCCTTAAGCTTTTAGTTTCCCCTTTCTCTTCTGATTCCTGTGGCCCCTGGGTAAGGAGAAGGGTCACACAATCACACACCCTTACACAGAGGTCCCAAATGTTCCACTCAACTTTTCCAGGGCAGTCCTCTATTTTTGCACTAGCCTGGCCTAGCCACTCATTTCCCTATCCCATCAGGACAAGACTGGATCCCGAGAGTTCCCGACATCCTCCCCGCCATTGTAGCCACACCTGCTCACAGGTGCTGGGATGCATTTGGCAGATGCCCACCCTCCCTCCGCATAGTAATCTGCCTTCCGCTCCCAGCCGCCGGGAGACATCCTTTCCCAACCAAAGGACAAAGACATCAGCCCTGCCTGGGTCCCCATAGAGAAGGGACCCTCCGGGCGGGTTCCCTGCCCCCTGTCCCGTGGGGCTACGGAGAGCTGTTGCCTACCTGGTTCCTTCTCGAGTTCTCCGTTCTAGCCTTGCGCCTGCCCGGCAAAGCTCTCTTTGAAATGGCCCCTGGCAGCCAGCCGCTCCCTGGGCAGCCCCAGCATCTGTGAGCATGTGCGCTGGCTCTATTAGCCTGCCAAGGAGGGAAGAGGAGGGGAGGAAAAAGGAGGGGATAGGATGGGGGAAGGGGAAGAGAAAGAGGGAGAAATGGAAAAATGGGGGAGAGAGGGAGGAGGAGGAGAGAGAAAAAGAAAGGGAGGAAAAAGAGGAGAGGGGAAGAGAGAGAAGGAGGAAGGGAGGCAGATAGAGAAGGGGAGAGAGAGGGAAAGGAGAGAGTGGGAAAAACAGAGACAGAGGAGGGGAGGGAGGATGAGAGAAATAGGAAGTGGAGGAGGAAGAAGAAGAAAGGAGAAGAGGAAGAGAAGGAGAAGGAAGAAGAAAGAAGGAAAAGAAAATATGAAGGAGGAGGAGGAAGAGGAGCAGGGGGAAGATGAGGAAGAAGGGGAGGAAGGGGAAGAGGATGGGGAGACAGCAGTGATAGTTGAGGGAGCACCCAGGGCTTTGAAAAGGCCACCCAGGATGGGAGATTAAGAGCTGAAGAGGATATTGAAGACAGTTTGTTGAGTCCCACGATCTTACTTTGCAAGAATATATTCAAAGGGAAAGTACCTAGAGGGAGGCAGGGAAGCATGATGTCCTGCAAAAAGCCAAGGACTAGGAGGCAGGAGTAATGGATTCAGATTTAAAAGCCAGCATTTGTGAGCTTGGGACGTCACTTCCCTTCCCTAAATCCTTGGGTTTCCAAGCAGTCCTAGAAAAGGCTTTCCTCAATTTGTAACTATGTTCAAAATTATCAAACTGTGCATACCCTTTGACCCAGCAGTGTTTCTACTGGGCTTATATCCCAAAGAGATCTTAGAAGAGGGAAAGGGACTCACATGTGCAAGAATGTTTGTGGCAGCCCTTTTTGTAGTGGCTAGAAACTGGAAATTGAAAGGATGCCCATCAATTGGAGAGTGGCTGAATAAATTATGGTATATGAATGTTTTGGAATATTATTGTTCTGTAAGAAACGACCAGCAGGATGATTTTAGAGAGGCCTGGAGAGACTTGCATGAACTGATGCTGAGTGAAACGAGCAGAACCAGGAGATCATTATACACAGCAACAACAATACTATATGACAATCAATCCTGATGAACGTGACTCCAACAATGAGATGATTGAGGCCAGTTTCAATGATCTTGTGATGATGAGAGTCATCTATATCCAGAGAGAGAACTTTGGGGACTGAGTGTAGATCACAACAAATTCTCACTCGTTTTGATGTTGTTCACTTGCATTTTGTTTTATTTTTTTTATCTGATTTCTCTTGTGTAACAAGAGAATTATATAAATGTTTGTATATACTGGATTTAACATGTATTTTAACATGTTTAACATATGTTGAATTGCTTGCCATCTAGGGGAGAAGGTGGGGGAAAGGAGGAGAAAATCTGAAACACAATGTCAGTGTGTTGTCAGTGTTGTCAAATTATCCCTGCATATGTTTTGAAAATAAAAAGCATTATTAAAAAAGAAAGAAAGAAAGAAAGAAAGAAAAGGCTCTCCTTCCCCTCCCCTCTCCCAACCCCAGTCTCTAAAATGGGAGGCATTATTTTTTGCTGGAGAGACATGACTGTAGAGATAAGGAGGCAGCTGGATGTGGAATTAAAAAGACTACGTTCAAATATGATCTCAGACAACATTATTAGCAACTAGAGGAATAGTGATTTTGAGCAAAATATCTAACTGGTTGGTGTGTCCCCTTCCCCATGAGCATACACATATTCTCTAAACTAAACTACAGATCTGCATTGGAAGTGTTTCCTTCCCTGGAGTTCCTCTACTAATATTAAATCAGTGTTCCAAATAAATAAATGACCAAATAAATAATAAAATTAATGTGAACAGATAGATAATAAATGAGTCAAACCCATCTCTACCTGCCCCACAATGCCAAACACTTTGTAAACTTTTTTTTTTGTTTGTTTGTTTGTTTAGGCAATTGGGGTTAAGCGATTTGCTCAGGGTCACACAGCAGGTGTTAAGTATCTGAGACCAGATTTGAACTCAGGTCCTCGTGACTTCAGGGCTGGTACTTTATCCACTGCACCACCTAGCTGCCCCACTTTGTCAACCTTAAAGCAGATAGAAAACATCCTGGACAGACCAACAAGTAATAAAATGTTTACTTCCTGGGGGAAAAGTAGCCAAGCTCCATCCAACACACAATGTTGTGTATATTGTTAGTATATATACTAGATAGATTGGTCTAAATTGTTTTTCCTTGTTATAAGGATGTGTAGGAAGATGATTGTGATTTTTTAAAATTCATTTAAAGTAGAAAAATTTAAAAAGTGAGTTGGTTTATTATTGTGGACTCATAAAAAGGACCTTCCTATAATCCCTAGTTCACGGATTTCAGGCTCAGAACTCCTCTCATTTTACAGATGGGGTAACTGGGTCCAAGAGAGGAGAAGAGTCTCAGCCAAAACCATATGGGCAGCACATGGCAGATTAAACCCTGATGCCCAGTTTGGGATTCTTTCTGCTGAACTGCACAGCCTCTCCTATATTAGCCTGGGAGGGAGGACACTCTGGACTAAGGACTGAGGAAGAGAGGAGAGCAACAAAGGACTCTCTCAATCACAGTTCTGTGCAGTGATTTTCATCTTAAAGAAAGCCAACCGAAGGATCTCAAAGTAGGGAAGTGATTTGTCCAACTTCTCGTTGCTAGGGAATATCCCAGCCAGAAGACTTTATTAAACACTCACCATATATAAGACTACATCATAGAAAGCCAGAAAGTGGGGGTGGTGCCGGCCTTCAAAGAGGTTCTGTTTTATTAGAGGGTGGGACTACTGTTGGTTTTTCATGATGGTTTGACAAACCAGCTTTGCCCTGGGACTGGTGCTTCCTATATTAGGAAGAAAGCTGGATTTGGAATCAAGGGACATCAGAGTTTAAATCTTGCCTAAGATGATGGCTAATGAATTGAATTGCATTAAAACATGAAATCTTCTGGCACTCTCTAATGGGATAAAACATTAATGGAAATAACCCCGATGCTTAAGATAATATTCGGAATATATAAAACATGTACAATGAGAATGTCAAAGAGTCCTAGAGACATTCAACCCAGATGAGGGAAGGCTTCCTGTAGGAGATGGCATTTAAATGGAATCTTGAAAGATGAATAGGACTTCAAATCTCTAAGAAAAGCTTAGGGAGAGGGTATGGAGGGGGCATTCTTGGCAAAGAAAAAAAGCTCCTTTGAAGCTTACCATACACAATTAGAGAGCAAGTTAAAATCTCTGTCTCCTTTTTCACATTTCCTAAAACACTGGAAGTAAACCTTCTCCATCCTTCAAGGATCATATCAAATAATAAGTCCCTTTCCTCTAACATATTAAGGTTTATAAAGCAAGTTTCTCATAGCAACAATGTGAGGAAGGGAATGCAAGGAGTAGCCTCCTTGTTTAAAAGAGAGGGAAGTTGAAGTTCAGAGTAACTCAGTGACTTGACCAAGAACATACAACTAGGCAGAGTTCAGCTATTTCTCAGACATAATCTGTTTGGCACATTTTGGCCCTTATTTCTCACACACACTGACTGCTTCATGCTGCTTGCCAGACTTCAGGTGAATGGAAACTAAGTTAATAATAAAAAATAAATAAAATAATACAAAATAAAAGGAACAGATTTCAGAGGTGACCAACCATGTGGAAAATGTTGAAAACAAAACAATCTTAAACAACCCATGTGTCATGGAGAATCCAAGAATACAGTGTAGAATATTTAAAGGACAAAAAAAAAAAAAGAAATACGGCCTCTAATCAGTTTTGGGGTTGGGGTTACAACTACATATATACATATGTAGTTGTTTTATATATATGTGTGTGTGTGTGTGTGTGTGTGTTGTGTGTGTGTGTGTGTATGTACATATATTCCTGCCAAGACAGTGACTGGAAGAAAATGTGTTGATTTGAATGCCTATAGTAGCAAGAAAGGATGAGAGAAAAACACACACACATACAGAGAGAGAGAGAGAAAATGAGAGCGAGACAGAGACAGACATAGACATAGACAGATAGACAGACAGACTGGCAAACAGAGCAGTCCACAGAAAAGAAGAGTCTCTGAGCTTATAGGAACCTCAAAGAGCATATCAGACCTTCTTCTGAAACAGGAATCACCTCTACAGCCTTACTAGCAGAAGATTATCTAGTTGATCAGTCAACCAGCATTGATAAAGTACTTACTGTACATCAAACATTATGCTAAAGTGCATGTATGATTATTTACATAATCCATAAAAAAAATGATTAGAAGGTTATTTTGGGAAGGAGGTCACTAGCAGTGGTAGATACCAGGAAGAATTTCATGTAGGTATCTCTTAAAGAAGGGGGGTAGTCTTAAGGAAAATTAAGGCTTTTAAGAGGGTAAGGAGAAAAGGGAGAGAATTCCATCCAGAACAAAACCAAGAAGAACTGTGAGAATGGAAAGAAGGGAAAGAGGGAGGGAAGAAAGGAAGGAGAGAGGGAGGAAGGAGAAAGGAAGGAGGGAGGAAAGGAAGGAAGGAAGGAAGGAAGGAAGGAAGGAAGGAAGGAAGGA